>MEJB01000040.1:1104611-1183510 GCA_001752375.1 Rhazya stricta
AAAGAGGGGGTGAATTTGTGAGTTGCAGGAGCACCTTGGAGGTTTAGTGTCCTGGCATGGTAGGCACACTCTAAGTTCTCCACCAGGATGCCGGAGTTCTCCACAGAGGGTAGGAAGAGCGCTGCATCGTGTGAAACGCAGCGCGTATCGGTGAAATCAAGAGTGTCAAGGCCTGCCGAGGCGAGACTTGGTAAACATTGCGGGGCCGGCGGTAATGTTAGCCCAGCTCATGCAATAATTCTAAACTACCTGACCTGGGAGTGTTTGGTAGTGCTCCAGAAAAGTCGGCAAAACGGAGGAGTGCGCGAGTGGCCCTGAAGGGCCATCCAGTGGGTAGGTTTGTAAAGGGTCCATTCGTGCGAATTGTTGACTTCAAGATTACTCTATCGAAGGCTTTTCTTCTATGTAGAACTACTATACTCATCATGGTTAGTTTAGTATAGGTAATGTAGTGTAATGGGTGAGACCCAGCCCCAGAATGTGTACGTTAGGTTATGTCCTGGACGAGAACTACTACCGTCCCTACTAATACTACCTAGGTACCTACCTATCGCGGGAGAGGAACTATATAAGAAAACCTTCCAAAAAAGGTGAGATGGAAAGAAAAGTGAATAAAATTGTAACTTCTGTTATAATCTTAAATTCATCCCCACCTTATGAAGCACTGCACATACCATTCCAAGCTCATAAAAACCAGTCAAAAAATAAATAAAAGGAAGATCTCGAAGATACACAGAAAAATCAAATATACGTAAAACTATTTTATCGTATTTTCTATCTCGTGAACCCACACCGAACTCTTAAAATTATGATTAAACTAGATAGGTTGAAAAAATAAAAGATCGTGTTCATCGGAAATAGAACCCTTATCAATAACGAACTGTAAGATCACGTCTCTAATACTACTAAGTGATTTGTGTTGATGGGATCTTAAACAAAAAGAATGAGGAGTTCCACTTTATCTTTCTACTGGAAGTAACTACTTTCCCTACTATCAGAATCCGGAAGAAACCTAGTAAACTCGGAAAGTTGAAATTAAAAAGTATGGAATCAAGGGAAAAACTCGGACATTGTTTACTCGAAAGAAATTATAAGTGTAGGATATAACAAATAGAAAATTAAACGTATAAAAATACGGAAAGGGTAAAATTCTCTCAACTACGTGAAAAGATAACACAAAGCCTAATTTACCTCAAAAGAAGTCAACGTATAATTTTTCTACCACAACCCCTATCTACTTCCCTCAATTCTCTTAGCTCCAACAACTCTTTTTTTACACTTTCTACTGCAGCCCAAAACTCTCCACTTTTAAATATGGAGTATGAGAAAACTCTTTTTACAAAAGATAAAGAAGTTTTACTTCTAGTTACTTTTTTTTGGTTTTCTTTGTAAGACCCCGACCCAGAGTGGGTAATGTGATGTAATGGATATGATTTGATTGGTACTACTCATATCATCAAGATGTATCTTCTTTTCGGAAGCTCATCTCATAAGAACTTCAGTGTTAAGCGTGCTTGACCTGGGGAAATTTTGGGATGGGTGACCTACCGGGAAGTTCCCGGTGAGCGCGTGAGTGAGGACAAAACGTGCTGAAAAGAATCATGATGGTTTATGAGGCCAGTCCATCAAATCTAATATCGTACCGATCCCGTGTTTCGAGGCGGGGCGTTACAGCATGTATGCCTAGATTTGATTTAGCACCTCGCGATTCCACTTTTTCTTTTAAGTCTTGTTGAGCCTAATGCAGCCGTGTGAATTTCTTGCTGGTATTGTTGCATTTGTGAAAGTTGTTGGATCACAGAAAAAGAGTGCTCTTTGTGAGATACTTTCAATTGTGTAAGGCCTCTTGGAGTTTGTAAAACTACTGAGCAGCAGTTTCTGTAGATTGTAAGCGATGTTTGGAAGTCGAGATACCTGCAAAAGAGGAAGAAGAAGAGCTCGCTCCTTTAGTAGTGTGTCTCCATAGCCTTATGAGTCCTTCACAAAGGTTTGGAAGGAGGTATTGGACCAACTAGTTGGGGGCACAACCAAGAGCCATCCTTTTGATTAACTTACGTGATAGATATTAAAGTAATATCACCCAACATATCCGCTGTGGTGGTGGACATACATAAGTCTCCATCAAACTTAACTCCTGTATGAAAGAGGATCTTAGTGATAAGGACGAGAAAACACATTGTCCAAGTTGTGCTTTTGGCACGAACAATAGAGCGAATCTTATCAATAAGAAGGCAAGCCAAAGGCACTCCCTAAATATCACCCAAACCTGAAACCATCTTTTCCAAAATATAGAGATCCCTATTGTGCACCTCATTAAAACTACTTGATCTAGGTATCACATTTGACCATGATCTGTATCTTATTCGAATCCATTATGAATTTATCAGAGATATTAGCATAAAATTGCCTAATGAGATCAGGATAGCAAATCATATTTAGACGGAGGATGGAGGGTCAAGAAATTGTCCTCTCAACTAGGATCTGACAAGAGTTTTGGGATTTATACTATATTTGGCATTCACTAGCCTCAAAGGTGGGTTGGTCAGGGGTTGACTCTTGAGTGATAGTAAAAAAGGAAAGTCGTGTGAGATATTACCACCCAAAAAAACTCAACAAGATCAACAAAATACTCCAACAACACTAACACTTCTCCACCAAATATCAATCAACAACAACAACCACAAATTTCAATCACAAGGAAAAAAAATATTCATTACCAAATATCCACCACTAATTAATCCAAATCAATGCAACAAGTGATTTATAACAAATTTTTTTCAAGAACAAAGCCTCAAGTACTTCACTTAAAATGCATATGCATTTATAAGAAGTTTCCAAAATAGGGAAAAAGTTTAGTAAAATAGCACAAATATACACTTCAAAGAGAACCCTAAATTGGAAGTATCAATTTTCTAGTATGACATAGACAATTAAAACCTCTAAGAATGCATTTCAAGTTCTGAAGGCATAAAATAAAGCATGAAGCAATAATGAGCAACAATTCAAGAAAAAGCTCTAAATTGGATTCACTATTTTTCTACTCAATTCAAAGAAATTGAACCATCAAATAAGTATAGAAGCAATTTAAAGCATGATTCTCAAAAAAAAAAAAAAAAAAAAAACTAACTAAAGATTAAGTTACAAGAGGTGCCTCCAACAAAAGGATTTCTTGAATTTTGTCAAGAAAAAGTACAATCTTTGCCTCCTAGCTTCCTCTAATTTGCCATTAGCATACAAAAATCTTAATGGGTAGGTGATTTAGAGTGAAAGAACGATGAGTCTTTCATGAAAAATGCGGGATTTTTTAGTGGTTTTGTGAGGAAACTGAGAGACAACCGTGTAAGAGGGAGAAAGGAGTAAAAAAAAGTGGAAGAGAAGAATGGAAAAAGCAGAAATTTCTAGGTATAATGGTGAAAACTGACACTGAGTCGGGTCAGATTGGCACTGGTCTTCTTCTGGTTCTGGACGAATTGTTAAACCTACGCCAGGTCGGTCAATACTTTTTTGTAAAAAGACAAAGTCAAAGCTTAAGTTAAAAGAACAAGAAATGTGAAAGAGAAAAATAGAAAATAATAAAAATAAAAACAACAAAAGCAGTAAAAAGGAAAAAAATTAGTTCTAGTTTATAGTACTGCTAAACTTCCTCTTAAGTCCAATGAGAGGGAATAAGGTCTAGGAGTTCCCACTCATCCTTACCTAAATTACTTGGTAGGTTGCCCTTCAAGTAAGGTGATTTCATCTTTCCTCACAAGATCTTCAAACAACGATTAGATAGAAAAACTTTTATCATCAATGAAGTTACAAAGTATAGTGTTTTTGTCATGAAATGATTTAGCTCTCCCTTTTGACTTCCTCAATTTTCTTTTCTATCTATTCGAGGGCTTTCAACGCTAGGTCTTTGTCTATGTTCCTTTTGCTCTATCTCTGAAAGTTTCCACCCCCTAGTGTGTCCTATATATTTAGCTTCAAGAATTGGACAGCCTTACTTAAATCTTGATTGGGGTGTTTAGACATCTTGAAGGTTGCACATTCATTCCCTACCCTTAATATTATTTCACCCTTTTCTACATCAATTAGATTCTTTTATGTGGCTAGAAAAGGTCTTCCTAGTAATAAAGGTATGTCAACATCTTCTTTCATATCCATGACCACAAAGTCTACTGGGAAGATAAATTTGTCAACCTTAACAAAGACATCCTCCACTACCCCCGAGGATATTTAATAGATCGATCTGTCAATTGAAGGGCCATGTTTGTAGGTTTTTCTTCTCCTAATCATAAACGCCTAAAGATAGAATAAGTCATCAAATTGACACTAGTCCCTAAATCACATAGTACACTATTAAAAAATAAATCACCACTATGACAAGGAATTATGATTTTTCTAGGACCCTTAAGCTTAGGTGGCAATTTATTTTGTAACACAACAGAACAATCCTCATTTAAGCAAATAATTTCAAAATCTAGCAATCTCCTTTTATTGGACAAAAATATCTTTCAAGAATTTTGCATATTTGGGCATTTGAGATATGGCTTCAACAAAAGGAATATTTATTTTCAATTCATTCATTTTTTTTTCACAAAAATTTTTAAATTGAAAATTATCCTTAGAAGGCTTCATTGCTTGAGGGAAAGGAAAAGATTTGTAATCATTTTTTCAACTTTTGGAAATTAATYTTTAACCGTCCAAAACTTCTCTAAATTCGTCGTTTGGCCTTTTTTAGCTCTTTTATCGCTGATTTATGTCCATTTTCTTGTCTTGGGGATAAAAACCTTGCAAACAAACATTTCAAACCAAATTTATTGTAATACAAGGTCAATCAAGTAGAATATAACAAGAATTGGCTTAAGTAAGGGCAAAAATATAGTAAAAATATGGATTTATCACTATAGCAAAACCCCTAACATCATCCTTATAATTTTTGAATTTTCTTTATCAAATTCTTATCAGTTATGTTTATTCCTAGTTCTAGAAATTTCGTTGAATAATTCAAATCTTAGGTGTGGTATTGAGTCTAAGATGTAATGATATCTATTTTGGGAAAAATGCGCTCGGGGAGTGCAAATGTCTGTCCTAGTCATGCATGTGCGGTGTGCGTAACTAGATCAAGGAAAGGTGTATGGTGCCTGGTCGCTTGGGTGCCTAGGTGCCTAGGCATCCTCTGTTTTGGTTAAGCTGGCGAACAGTAGGCTAAGGACCCAATCTCGGCACTGCTGCTAGATTGAACAAACCTTTCTGGGCGGCAGTTGTAGATTGCAACCGGTGAGTAGAGGAGATCCAGTCATGCAAAAAAGAAGGGAATGGTGGATCTGGGCAGTGGTGTCACGAGCTTCAGGCGGCGACTGGTGCAAAGGCAAATTGTTCAGATCTTATCGGCAAGTTACAAAGAGCGATAGCAGCATGGCAACTGCTGTCAATCTGAGCAGCATCGCTGTGCATGGGCCTCGCAGACGACGAGCAGATGGCAAGCAACCGTCGAGGTGAGCTACTAGCAGCCCAGCCGAGTGGCTTCTGTGCAGTGATCTGGGCGAGAAGCAGGCTATCGGCGGAGAGTGAGAAAGAGAGAGCAATGTTGGCGATAGTCGGGGAGGCAGAGGGAGGAGGCGCAGTAGTGAGGGCTGCTAAGGTTAGGGTTTTCTTTCTCTTCTTTATTTTGGGGAAGAAGATGAATAGTAAACTTTAATTTAAATAGTTTTTCTTTTTAAAAAAACTAACTTAACTGTAATCGAAGTTCCTTCGTGGGCCATTTTTTTCCTTAACCAACTAAGCTCAACAATTTTAAAATCTATAAGTTTTCTTCTGGCCCAAAACCGAATTCTAAGTCCAATTTTAGGTTTGAATAAGAAGAGGGYGCACTCTAACGGGTCAAGTCCAAATTAATTAACTAAGACTTCTAATCAAATTGCACCATCAAATTTCACCTTTAAATAAATATACTGACACATTAACGTATAACAAATAAAAAATCAAAGAAATGATTATTTATTTCTAATTGGCACATCGAATGTTACGGCCTCCAAGTCCTTCCTCTGTAAATTAATCAATTCACTAACAATCATGAATATAATAAAATTTTTGGATTAGAATATAGATTATATAATTATATATAAAGTTCGTAAAATGAAAAAATAAATTCTCGAATATTACAATTATAGTAGTCTTTTCTAGATTTCTTTTTGTTTTATTTTTTATATAGGTCAAACAAAAGGCTAAGTAGGGGTTAGTTGATAAAGTCATGTTTTTACTATATTCTTGCCCTTACTTAAGCTGATTCTTGTTATACTATATTTGAGTAACCTTTTATTACATTAAATTTGGTTAAAAGTTTGTTTGCAAGGTTTTGAGCTCAAAGACAAGAAAATGGGCAAAAATTGGAGATAGAAGAGCTAAAAGAGGACAAACAACGAATTTAGAGAAGTTTGGAGTCAAAATGTAATTTCCAAAAGTTGAAAAAATTTAAAATTTAGCTAAGTATGGAAAGAAGAAAATCGGCCTCAGTTTTTAGCAAAAAATCRACGCTGGTTTGGAGTGCATTTTGGTGTGTTTTGACTATAACTAATCTAACACCAGTTTTTCCTCCAAATCAGCTCTAGTTTGAAGCCGGATGATCGCGCCCTAGGCACCCATGACTCATTTGTGGATGTTGGTAACCCTTGGTTAGGAGGTTTAACATGGGGGCAACCGACTCTGTATTACACTGCTGGGAAGCACATTTGTTTGCTTGTTTAAGAGGTGATAAGGTTGAAATTACTCGTGTATTATGAAGTGATAAGGCTGGTACTATTGACCGCATATGAGCTTAATTCTACAGTAATAGTTTGTGAATTGAGTTGCTATTATTGGAAGAGTGACCTTGTTCACCCTTGATATATTTTTTATAGCTACAGGTTTATAAAGTACAGTTTTTGTTGAAACTTGCTTATTGATATTTGATATTTGTTATAGTGATTTTGGCATGTTTGTTTGCAGGTTTTCAAAAGAACAACTTTAAATGTGTACATCATTGCTTGAACTGTTTACACTTGTTATATCTGTTTTCAAGATATTGCCACTAGTTTTACTTGGAAATTGTGCTCTTGTTTTAAAAATCACATTGCACATGTCTAGGACTCGCTGAGCTTTGCTCACAGTTTTTCTCATATTTTAGTGACATGTACTAATCCGTATAGTATCAAGACGTGATTTACTATAGCTCCTTGTGGTGTTATTATCTTGTGAAATGTTGAAGTTTTCTACTGATGTTCTACCTTGGAGTTTTGTAATAGACTAGTTTTACTAGCATTTTATTTGGGGATACTTAATTGCTATAGACTTCTTAATGGATTGTATATTATTTTAAGTTTATGCTTCTGCTTTAGTCATTTAAGTTTTATATGTCTATATTCAAGGATTAGTTATCGACTATCGAGAGACAAGTGGTGACTCGTGTCTAGCCCAGTCCTCCCTAGGGGAGGGCAAGTTACCACATAGATTATGTTAAAAGATGTCAGAAAAGTGTGCAAGGATTATTTTTTTCTAGCTCTTCTATTGCAGAATTTGAGGATAAATTCTTTTGAAGAAAGAGGATGTGATATGAATATGGAATGTAAATAAAGGCATTAAATGAAAAATAAAGCTGATTGGACGATTTTGAACAGTTTCAACAATGTATTTTAATTTGAGCATAACTCTCTTATCCAAGCTCTGATTCATACAACACTAGATGTTGCAAAAAATAAAAAAGAAGATCTAAAACCTTCATGTTTTGAGAATTGAGAGATTCTAAAGGAATCACGGTCAAAATTTGATATGAATTTACTATATTGTTAATGTTCTAGAAGTACGACGATTAATGGTGCCATATCTTGAAAAATCTTATTTTAAAGATTTCCTACTTGTATTATCATTAGTTAGTTAGTTTCCATATTGTAATAATATTGTATTAAATAGTTAGTTTCCTAATTTCTTGTCCAATTAGGATTAATTAGTTTATTTCCTACTTTTTCAAGGATTTGATTATTATAAAATATTTTTCGTTCGAGACTTTGTAATAATAATGACACTTTGAGGACTAGTCCGGGATAACACGCGTTGCGTGTTATTTTGTATCACACCTTCTTGTATTGTGTTATAAATTGTGTCAACTAATATTTTGAATATGTAATTGGAGATTGAAGGAAAATGAAACAAATATTTTGTCATTTGATCGATACAATGTAATCATATATAAAAATGAAGAATGATTCATCATCTGTAATGTCTATTCATCTTGCGATTTTAATTAACCAATTGATTGAGTACCTCCTGGATAAACTGCTAAATTAAGTAATAAGATCTGGGTATATTCACCAATGTCAATTTAAAATAGAGAATAGATCAACAATCATATTGAGGGTTGTTTCTTTTCATAGTTGTAAATTGCACGTTCTTCACTGTACAACATCGTATCTATTTAAGAACATTGTTAATGTTAATATTATTGAAATATGAAATATATTTTAAGAGCACACTTTTTTTAGTGACATTTCATATTTTAAATAAATTAGATAAGGCTATCATTGATAATTTTTTAATAGGGTACGGGGACAAAGTTGTCTAAAAATATTCCCATTATATTGTAATATTTTAATATAATATATATTAATAATATTTGAGAGAGTTTCTTTTAACCTTGAATTTATCAAGCTATTGCTTTTGGTGTTCTACTATGTTGACTTATCATCTAGGATTCATCAGTTAGTTCTTGATTTGTAGGTGACGCATCTATCCTTTCTTGGTAGTTCTTGGTTCTTGTTTTTCTAGGCAATGGGTCAAGATCCCACAAACTTGCTTCTTGGAGCCTTAGGGTTACTTTTTTGTTTGTTGTTAGGTTTCGCTCTATGGGTTAGGATAGGGTTCGTATCACATCTAGAGGGGCAAAAAAGAAATCTTCAACAACAAGATTCCACTAGGAATCACAGGCTGTAATAGAAAATGAGCAGGGGCCAAAGGCTAAAAAAAGAAATGGTCAAACTTTATCTTAGCTAAGGAAACTCTTACTTGGATTTCAGGTTCTTCCAAGAATGGACAGTTGGCAAATTGGATTCCATGGTTTGGATCGGCTGGGATATCTTGCACAAAACCAAACTTGCAAGCAAAGCAGTGAGGATTATATGGCTTGGAAGATGTCTTGATATACGTGCACGCCATTTAGAAGAACTCTTGGAGTCAATAGGCTAGCCCAAACATCTTTCACCTTTTCGTAGTTCAAGCTGTTAAGACTTTACCTTAGACAGTATGGTCCTTCCATCCTGAGCCTGTAAGGGTATATTTCATCCGCTATCATTTGTCACTTCGTGTGCAAGAAAGTCATGATCTCTTTAGCTGAGGCTATGTTTAATGATACCTCTCTCCACTGATAGCTTGTAGCCTCTCGACTTGCATAAGGGACTTGAGTTGTCAAACCATTGATACCAAATTTTGGCAAGTAATGGTACAATTATAATTGGAAAACCCAGAAGGGGGATAGACACATTGCTTACATTCTCCTCGTTGGTCAGGGCCTCAGACAAACAAAATTGACCAGGGTAAAGTAGGGAAAGAACCAAAGTAGACATGGAAATTAGCTGGCTATTCAATAGCATTTGTACGTAGTAGGCATAATCAGAGACAACCCCAAAAAGAGTAGAACGAAGAATATATTTACATAACCAACAAAATAGAAAGGCATTGTGTTCACCTTCAGTAATGAATTGAGTATCTTTCATGTTCTTCTCAATAAATTTGCCACAGGCAGCAATGTTTTTATTGGAAGTCATGGAAAAAATAACCCCTTTAGTATTGAACTGGGCAGGGAGCTCGATAACAACAAAAGGCAGACTAAGAATGGTTGAAGTATCTTGAAGGGTAGGAGATAGCATACGTAAAGGAAAAATGTAGCCATTTACTGCCGATAGCCAGAAAGGCATCAAGGCCATCAGAAGAATTTTGTCAAGCTGAAAGTCGAAAGTGGTCATGTGGATAGCATGAAAAATGCCCCATAACTCCAAGTTTTGTTATATTGAGCAGCCACTCTAGCTACCCATTGGTCATAGATATACAAGCAATTTGGCTAGCAATGCAACTCCTTTGGCCAGTTAKCCAAGGTCCAATCTAGGCGATTTAGCAGGAGATCAATGCCCAGGGGTTTTACAAAAGGCAACAGCTTTCTATCAATTACGAATGGAAGTAAAAAAGGTCCGAGCTTAAATGCTCCCTGGTTCACATCATAACAAATTAAACTCCTAATGTCGAAGTTAGGAAGAGAATCAAGAGCAGCATTATTTGATTCGCAATCGCTTGAAGCCATTGATCATTAGGTAAGGAATGATAGCAAGAAAGAAATCTATGTGGAATAAAGATAAAAGTGTAAACGAAAATGAAAAGTAGAGAGAGGGAAGGACTTAAAATAGATGAAAAGAAATTAAGTCCAAGAAAAACTCAACAACATGAAAAAGAGCCATTTTTGTCACCAAGAAAGTGAAAAGTTAGGAAGATTGCAAGTCACGAGGTGGTAATCATGATGGACTAGGGTGAATTGGTTGAAATTCGATAGTTATAATGCGGATTTGTCCATGGCGGCCTTGTGCATTTAATGCAGATCAGGAGTCCAAACATCATCTAATCAATATCTTATCTAGCTGATAGGAAAAGGATTTGGGAGGGCATGTATAGGCACCAAATTTCAGCCGACTAGAACAACTAAGGAGTAAGTAGGCGGATTAAAGTAACACTTTGATCTGCCGGCTTCGAGTGAATAGCTAATTGT
The DNA here is from genome assembly GCA_001752375.1 of Rhazya stricta. Lineage (NCBI taxonomy): Eukaryota > Viridiplantae > Streptophyta > Magnoliopsida > Gentianales > Apocynaceae > Rhazya > Rhazya stricta. The sequence goes on from MEJB01000040.1 coordinate 1,115,377, forward strand.
GAAAGGCCAATAGTAGGCAATTACAGAGCTTTATCAGTAGAGCTTTCTTTGGATACACTAAGCACTAGTCGATGAATATTAGCTAAGACTCCCGATCAGTAGGAACCTAATAAATTTCCCTATCTTTATGCCTACTTACTTGGAACAGATAAGCCATGATAGCTGATTGGTTAAGATAAAGAGAGTTAAGTCTGGCTGTGACACCCTCAAATTAGAAATTGTCATAACTCGGGAATGTCACCCATTTAACCTTACATATATTGTGAAAATTAGGGAAAAATTTGGATATTTTAATACAAAAGGATTTATAAAATTTCGACAGAGTTTCCTCTATAATATCAACATATCCACTTTATAAACAATCAGAAAATTTCCCACCAAACATTTTAATATTTCACATATAATGAAATCACCTCAAACCCCAATAATAAATTAACAACTAAATACTCATATATTTAAAATCCAGTAGAAGCTTTTGAAAAAAATGAATAAAAATTTAAACATTCAATAAGTTCATAAATCAATAGAAAATTTAATTAATCATAAATGACTCTTTGGTATCAAAACTTGCTCCAAAACGATCTCCACACACCATCTAGTCTGTCATTACTTGGAACGTAAAATAAGGGAATATGGGGTTAGCTACTAAGCTCAATAAGTAAATTCCATATATGAATGTGTGTATCATGCATTATATGTTATGATGTTTAAAAATTAACTTTGTCAGAAGTTTCCAAAAATTTCCATTTCATCAAACTTTCCAAACATTTCTATTTCATAAAATCGTGAACTCACTTGGTCTAATGCCTAGCTATTAAGCTCTACAGCGGGCAATTATTATTTGGAATCCGGTCACATTCTACTGATAGAATGCAAAGCGGTTAACATTACTTTAACTTTTCTTGAACATAACCTTATAAGAGGTGAATAATACATGAATTCCCCACCCTACAAGAAGGTTGGGTTAGGTGCGCCGGTCCCCCACGCCCCATTTCCCACTTGCACATTTCATGGTCTAGGCTTTACACCCCTTTTCAAAATTCTTTATGTTTGAAAATCATTTAACACAAAAACCACATCTTTCCAAAACTTCATTCCTCAAAACATTTACTTTCCCAAACTTCATTCTTTAAAACATTTTCTTTCTTGAATGTGTGATTATATCCATGCCAGAGAATATGCAACTACTACAAACTACATGCTCATGATCATGGACCACATGAACTCTAAACTTAAAATTTCTAACTTATCAATGAGTAGTAAATTCACATACTGGAAATAATATCACATTATAACACATAAAAGCAATTATTAATTCACATTCAATTTACATAAGAAGATTCAATTATAATAACAACATATTTGCATCATAACTAAATGAAAATGTCAGAATTTACTTACCTTAATATAAACCATAAACTCACATTCAATGCACATTGACATTCAATCATAATATTAATACACATTCACGACAATAATGAAAATGAAGGATGTTTACTTAAATACTTCAATATCAATTATGAATTCACATTCAGTGCACATAAGAGAAATCTAATTATAACAACAACATATATGCATCACAATTAATGAGAATGTGAGAATTCACTTACYTGTAGCCCTCAATAAATTTTCACATTATGAACGCTAGCAGGCTCCTTGGTAGCCCACAACGTCAATGTGCCATGATTTTCCTAATGTTATTAGACAAAGAATATTCACTGAATTTGTTTAACTAAATATATTCATTTAACATGGGCGTTCACCATTAATACGTTCGTCATTTTTCCCATTGTTGACATTAACCAATTATTTCCAATTTTAAATTCTATGTTAATAAAAATCGAACTATTAATATTATAATTTAATTTCATGACTCCTAATCGTTCTTAAAAAAAYAATAATAATCATAATCACAATATATTACTTATCATACAAACCTAAATTTCACCTTAAATTATATCACAACATAATTCTAGAATTAACTTTTACTTAATCGTACTGACTTAAATTTCACGTGAAATATATTTTATATTTTTCCTTAATTATTATTACATAATACAAAACCTTATCTAATCTTGAACCTTATGTGTGGCATCGAGTCTAAGATGTAATGGCATCTATTTTGGAAAAAATGCACTCCGAGCGATGAACAGTGGCTTGGTCGCAAACAGACGGTGCACAGGCAACTGGTTCGATCGAACAGTGCATGGTACCTAGTCACCTAGTCACCTGGTCACCTGGTAGCCTGGTCACCTGGGCGTCTGGTCGCCTGGTCACCTGGGCACGACACAGTGACAAAAACAGAGGAGATGGAGTAGCGTCCGTCACCGACGGAGAAGAGAAGAGAGAGGGAAGCCTAGTGTCGGTGATGGTAAAGGGAGGACGCGGCGGCTGTAAGGGCGTTAAGTTTTATGTTTAAGGAAGAAAATGAAGAGTCATCTTCTTTAGGTATATATATATATATTTGAAAGCTAACTTAACCCTAACTAACATTCCTTCGTGGGCATTTTTATTACTTAACCAACTAAACCCAACTAAATTGAGATCTATTAGTTTTCTTCTAGCTCGAAATCGAACTTTAAATCTAGTTTTAGATTTGGATAAGAAGAGAATGGTCTCCAACGAGTCAAACCTAAATTAATTAATTAAATAATTCTAATTAAATTAAGCTAATAAAATCTTTCATTTAAACAGATATACTCACACAATAATTCATAAACAAATAACTAGTCACAGAAATAATAATTTATTTCTAATTGACACATCGAAAGTTATGCCCTCCAATTCCTTCTGCCGCAAAATACTTAAAACAACTAATTATCATGAATATAATCTAATTTGTGGATTATAATATAAATTATGTAATTATATAAAGTTTGTAAAAATGAAAAATAGATCTCTGGTATTACACTACCTTCCGATCGAGCTCTTAGGCAACTTTTTGCAGTGATGTATGAGTCCAAAACTTTCATGTCGAAGAAGCAAAGACACAGTGCAAGCTAAAGATAAAAACATTTTGCCTTCCCTACGTGAGTTTAAGAGTAAATTACCTTGAAACTGGAAAGGCRCTAAGGTTTCTTGTTGTAGGCGTCGAACTTCTCCCTTAACTCGATTCTTCGATCTGAGCTACAGGTGTGGCCACTCTGAAGGCTTCCTGGATCTGCTAATTTGCTGAGGGTGTTTCCTTCTAGCAAGTCTTTCACTTCTGCACACGAAAAATGCAAGTAGGTGCTTTTTCCAATTTTCTGGGGTATGACTATACTATTTTGGACTAGGTTTTGGTGAGAACTGGGATAAACAAGAAGAGAGAGAGGGGTGGCTAGAGGGAATAGAGAGATTCACTCCAGAGAGTTCTTTAAAGAGAGGTTATATATCTTAGGATTAAAACCCTAAAATAACGAGTCTTTTGAAATCCACTAGAACTAAGAATTTCAGCCAAGGTGTAAAACGCTCTAGGGTGGCCRAAATTCTCCCAATACTAGTGGATCTCGGCCACCCTAGGGTTTCCCCTTGTGAGGGTGAAATTCCTGGTCTTTTCTTGGGCTAGGTCTAGTCCTTTCTTTTTATTATCTCTAATTTAATCCCTAAGCCCATTCTTTAATTAATTCTTTACCTGGATTAATCCAAGTAAATAATTTATTAAATATCCAATGAACATATTCTAGCCCAATAAGTATGGACTAAACTGAATAATATATCTCCCATTAACTCAATTCATCCTTGAAGCCCAATTGTACAATTAAGTATTCAGGTAATATTGTATCTTCACGAGAACTCATTTTATGAAGAGATGGCAGTGAAAATATTGGAAAAGATAGAAAAGGTATTGAGGAGGAAGACGATAACATTAGTCAAGGTTCTTGGGAGGAATCATGTGGTTGAAAAGGTGACTTGGGAGCGAGAGGACGAGATGCATATTTATGTACCCACACTTTTTTGGTGAGTCCTAAATTTTGAAGACAAAATTTATTTTTATGAGGCAGGATATTGTATTATCCAAGATTTGTTTTCTCGTTTTTACAAATTTTATATAATCATATAGTTTATATTCCAATTCACAAATTTATTTATTATCATGATAATTAGTATTTTTGGTTATTTTGCAGTGAAAGGACTTGGAGGCCMTAACATTCGATTGTCGATTATAAATAACAAATTTATTTCTCTGATTTATGATTTAATTGTGCATTATTGTGTGAATATATTTATATAAATGTGAAATTTTATTATTTTAATTAAATTAGAGTTATTAGTTAATTAATCTAGACTTGATTAGTTAGTGCCATTCTTGTTTTATCATAAAACCAAAACCCATAGACCTTAATTTAGTTGGGCTTAGTGGATAAAGGGAAAGAGATGGCCCAAAAAGGGTTTGATTAGGGCCCAAGTCTAGTTTACAAAAGAAAAAAAAGGAAAACAAAAAGCATTTTCAGATCTGGAGACCCTTCACGTCGCCCCCATCTTCTCCATCAAACCGAATGCAGCCACCACCTCCTCTTTCCTTTGCCCGATGCTCCGCGGTCCATAGTCGCCATATGCTCGGAGTCCGCTTTTTTTGTCTGCCCAGATTGCCATACCATTTCATCATTATTTATTTTATGTTCACTATGCTGCTGCTTAACTGCTCAATTGGAGCTTGCAACTCTGCTGCTAGCTATGCTCACCTAGGTCATCTGCTCATCGTTCGCTAGATCTGCTCGTCACCGCTCTGCTTCGTCACTCGCTTTTGCCATTCCCATGAGATCTGCTCGTCGATCATGCTGCTTGATGAATCGATTAGATTTGCCCGCTCAAGTCACCGAAGTTCGCCGCTTGGATCGAAGCTCTGCCGCATGCGTTGCCACTTCTGCTTGCAATCCCGACTAGGGGCAAGTTGCCCGGAGATCGACCAGGCAACCAAGTGCTGTTCGCAGTCTACTCAAACCACCTGTGCGCGCCACTACTAGTACACAATCAGGGCTACTGTTCGCCATTCGTTCAAACACTCGAAGTGCACCAAATCTATGACTTGTCGTCGCTGACTAGAAGGGCCACCAAAATTTTTAGTGCATTTTCTCGAGCTCCATTGACACCATTATTCTGTCCCTACACTCAATAGTCAAAATCTACACCCAGGGGTTGTTGGATATAATATGAACCCTCAGTTTTTGCCTTGTTACCTTTTGATATTCTTGTTTAGGTTAACCGAATGGCTTATGTTTCTCTGTTCTTTATTGATAACTGTGGAAAAATATAGAATATGTCTATACATAATCTAGGAAGCATGATTGTATGGTAAAGTAAGAAGAACATGATTGTGATTATTATTGTTGTTTTAAGAATGGTTAGGAGCCATGAGATTCATTTGTACTCTTAGTAGTTCAATTATTTTCGACATGAAATTTAACAATTTGGAATTTGTTATTGGTTAATATTACTCATAGGGTAAATTCTGAGTGTAATTTTGGTGAACACTCATGTTAGATAAGTGCATAGCATTTATAAATTTGACTGAAAAAGATTCAGATGAATATTCATCTTTTGTAATAAAAATATTAGGATACGTTTTGGCACATTAACATTGTGGCAACCAAGGCACTTCCCTTGTGATTTAAAGTAAACTAAACCTACTAAGGACTTCAAGTAAGTAAATTCCTTTTTTTTTTTTTTATGTAAGTAAACTCTCTCTGTTTTCTTGAATGAAAAACTTGTATTGCATATTTGATGTGATTTATGGTATTTTTCAAGTGTGTGAATTACTATTTGTTGACATATTGCAACTTTGAATTTGGAGTTCTGTGGTCCATATTCATGAGCATATAATCTGTCACTATCTTGCATTATTTTTCTGGCATGTGACATAAACATGCATCCAAGAAAGCAAATGTTTTAATGAATGAAGTTTGGAAGAATGTGATTTTTAATGTTTAATGATTTCCAAACATTAGTAATTTGAAAATGATTGTAAAGCCTAAACCAAGAAAGGTGCGAGTGGAAAATGGGGCACCATGGACTGGCTCACCCGACCTAACCGTCTTGTAGGATGGAAATGTAAGTAAAGTTCACCTTTTGTGAGCTAATTTGAAAGTAAAACTTAATGAAATGTTAACAACTAGTGATCTAGTTCCAAATAATAATTGGCCACTGAGAGCTTAATAGCTAGGCGATGTGCCAAGTGAGCTCAGGATTTGAAATGGAAATTTTGGAAAATTTAGACAAAATAGGTTGTTTTGAATTTCATAATAGATAATGCATATCACATACATTCACGCATGGGATTTACTTACTAGCTTAGTAGCTTACCCCATTTCCCTCATTTCATGTTCAGGTGGTGATTAGCCAAATGATGCATGGAGATCGCTTAGGAGTAGACTTGACACCCAAATGTCATTTGTTAATTAAATTCTATTGATTCATGGAGTCAATTAAATACCTAAAATTTCTATTTGTTTATTGAGGAGTTTGTTACATGCTTGAATCTTTATTCGTTCACTGATTTATTATTTTAAAGGTTTTCTCTAGTTTGTAACTAAGTGAGTATTTTCCTTGTTGTTGGTGATTGGAGTTGTTTGGATTGAAAACATGGTTATTTTATGATATGGAGTATTGGCATGAATGGGTGTGAAATTTTATGCTTGTATACAGGGTGGATATGTTGATATCATAGGGGAGATACTTTGTCGAAATTTTTGTAAATCCATTTCTATTTTAAATTCAAGATTTTTATTTTTTTTCCTAATGTTGCAACCAATATAAGTGTAAATAGTAACATTCCTAGGTTAGGATAGTTTCTAATCTAGGGGTATTACAGTAACACCCATCAAAGAGATAGGAATAATGTACTAACACCTTATTAATGATATCTACCATCCTTAGATTTCTAGTCTAATAATCCACGACAATCTCAAATGTCCTTACTCATCATTGGGAGCTACCCAGAAATAAACATTCTAAAGTCATGTTCCCAAGGCCCTAGATTATATGATTATCCTTTCGACAATCACAAGGAGGTGATTAATTCTTCACAAAGTGAAGCACAGAAACTATCTTGTAGTCTATCTTAGTTAATTAGATATGATATTCCCAATATACAAGGTTATTGATCTCTGAAAAGATCTCACCTATAGTATATCAAAGAACACAACTCTAGCACTCAAGTATTAGGATATTCATCCACGTAGTAGCAATGATATTCTGGTTTCTATAGGGATAATACTTTAACAGAAACCAATATCACATGTCCTATTCTACATATCTTAAGTACACTTATGCAATTGGAGGAAACGTACTGTCTATTGACTAAGGTAAGTCATTCACCATTATAATCCATTGCACAATGATCTTATCATGATAGAATTCCAAGTTTTATCAAAAGATCAAGAACCTATTTGTCTTGCTAATAAAGTAGCCATGGTTTATGCCTAACTATGAAGAACAACCCATCACATAAACTATTTACTTAATTGCTTGGACTTATACCAACGAAATATGAAATTCAATGTATATACCATAATGGATCAGATGGAATTACTCTTATATTGCATTTTAAAGAGATACATTGTCTTTAGGGATAATATTCTAACAATCTTCCACTTACACTCAAAGACTATGAGAGCCCATAGGTTCCTACCCATGGCATCTAGATGTCTGCCAAAGATCTTTTCTGCTAAAGGCTTGGTGCAGGGATCTGCCAAATTGTAAGCTGAGAAAATCTGATCCACTACTATCTCGTCATTTTGAATGAATTCCCAAATAAAATGGTACTTTCTTTCAATGTGCTTGCCCTTTTTGTGGTTTATAGGCTCTTTGCATTGTGACACATCTTTGAGTTGTAACAATATATTACAATCAGCTCCTCTATAAGCCATGTAACTTTAAGTTCCATAAAGAGCTTTCGAAGCCACACTGCTTCCTTTGATGCTTCTAATGCTATGACATACACAACTTCCATAGTAGAGTCAGAAATATAGGATTGATTAACATTTTCCATGAGATAGCTCCTCCAAAGAAGGTGAAGATATATCTACTAGTGGATTTTCTTTCATCCTTATCAGCCTGAAATTATGAGTTTGCATAACCAACATGAACCAAGTCATCRGATCTATAAACTAGCATATTATTCCTAGTAGCCTTTCGACATGGTAAGCAGATTAGTCAAACCCAGGGGAAGAACATTGGCAAGTACAGCAAAGTAAATATCTGGCCTGATACACAGCATGACATTAAAGAGACTTYCCACAACCGAAGTTTAGGRAATCCTACTCATTGCTTTTCTTCTTTTGTCGTAGGACAATCCTTGGAAGATAAGGTAAGACCACGTATAAAAGGAATAGGTGCCCCTTTACTCTGATGCATGCTAAACCTAGCCATTATCTTGTGAATATAAGTAGTTTGAGATAAGCCTAACATTCTTTGCTTTCTATCTCTAAGAAGTTTCATACCAAGAATGTAGCTAGCTCCTTCCATATATTTCATGCTAAGTCGACTTGACAGCCAAACTTTAATTGATCACAAATTCCCTACATCATTTTCAATTAGTAGAATGTCACCAACATATAACACCAACAAGGACACCTTTTCACCATCCGTCTATTTATACACGCATGATTCATCTATACATTGTACAAATCTGTAAGAATTTACATACGCATTAAAACATTTGTTCCATGCTCTTGATGCTTGCTTTAGTCCATAAATGGACTTCTTAAGCTTGCAAACCATCTGCTCTTGGCCTTTCGCAGTATGGCCTTATGGCTGGGACATACAGATATCTTCACTAAGGAAGCCATTAAAAAAGGTTATCTTGACATCCATTTGTCATATCTCATAACCATAATGACATGCTACGGTTAAGAGTATGCAAATGGATTTAAGGATGACTACTGGTGAAAAGGTTTGCTCAATAATCGATCATTTCTTTGTGAATATAGCCTTTTGCAACCAACCTTGCTCCAAAGATTTTCACCTTTCGGTCTCGTCTTCTTTTCCTCTTGTATACCCACTTACACCTTACAATTTTCACCACTTCAGGTGCAGCTACAAAATCCAAACCTGATTGAGATATATAGGTTCAATCTCAGCATCTATTGAAAGACGCCACTTGTCTACGTCAACATCAAGAATTGCTTCATTGTATCTAGTGGACTTTTTTTGTGATGGTTACAGACTAACTAAAAAGTCTCTCCCATCTACCTATCTGGAACTCTAGTTTCTCTCCCACTACGACAAAGCTTCATGTGTACAAGAACACTTGGTGGTGTCTCTTTTGGCACCTCGAATGGAGTGTCAGAAGAATCTGAGATTTGTCATGTAGACAACCTCTCTTCCAACTCTATTTATTTTGAACCTTTAGTGGACATACATTGATCATCCACCAAGTATCTAGTACCAATAAGTACTTTTTGCTCCTTAGGATAATAAAAGTATCCATATCTAGTACCTTTGGATATCCAATAAAGTAGCATAACTCTAGTTTTGGATTTAACTTACTTCCTCTAGTTAGTACATAAGTTGGACAACCCTATATCTTGAGATGATTTAGATCGAGCTTTCACGCTTTCCATATCTTATAGGGTGGTGTTCTAGATAAAGACTTACAAGGTACCAAATTCAAAATGTATGCTGCTATTTTCAGCACATATCCCTAAAATGAAATAGAAAGAGTAGCATGGCTCATCATGCTTTTAACCATTTCCATGAGAGTTCACTTCCTTCTCTCAAATATTCCATTCTATTGAGGGGTCCCAGGTAAAGTTAAATGAGAGACTATCCCGTGATGTACTAGATAGTCCTTAAACTCACCATGGAGATACTCTCCACCACATTATGACCTTAAGATTTTGATTACTTTATCTATTTAATGCTCCATTTCAGCCTAAACTCCTTGAATTTATCAAAAGAGTCAGACTTATGCCTCATCAAGTAAACATAACCAAAATGACAATGGTCATTCGTAAATGTAAATGAAGTACTCGTAACCTCCTCTAGCAAGTGTAGTCATCAGACCACAAATATCACTATGAACTAACTCTAGCATCTCCATGGCTCTTTCGTTCTTTTGGCTAAATGACCTTTTGCTCATCTTTCCTATCAGGCATGATTGACACTAAGGCCATTCTTCCAATCTCAATGAGTCTAAGGGCCCATCATGGATTAATCTCTGAATTCAATTAGGGTTTATGTGACCTAATCTTAAGTGTGATAAATACGATTCATTAGACGATGATGATCTCTTTTCATTTTTATTCCTACTAGGTTCAGTCTGAGAATTATTTATTTCACTTCTAACAGTATTTGTGTAAAAAGAGATTTCCATATATGTCTCCTGAGCATATAAATTTTCCACTTCTACTGATTGTAATACCAGAATAAAAATCAACAGAATATCCTTGAAATAATAATTTCAATACTGAAATCAAATTTTGTCTCAAACTACAAACATATAAAATGTCTTCCAAAACCAACATCCTATTAGAATAAAAAATAAATGAGCAACTCCAACTGTTTCAACCCATACTCTTGCTCCATTGCCCACAACCATTCCATGCTCTCCAATAGCTAGAGTCCTTATTCTCCTAAACCCCTGTAAAGAGTTACAAACATGATCTATGACACCAAAGTCCACTATCCAAGAGGATTAGGATCTAACCAAACTGATGCATTCTAAATAAAGAGCAATACCTGTTGCTTTGGCCTTGAAGGTTGGACTGTCTTTCTTCTAATGCCCCTTCTGCCCACATTTGAAGCACTATCCTTTTAGCTTAGCATTTTCTTGATCCATGCCAGTCTTCTTGTCTTTTCTACCTACGTTGTTCTATCCCTTCTTCTTCTTGAAATTTCTGCCTTTGGGTCCATTCCTAGAAGAAGGCRCAAAATAAGTAACCAGAACATTTGAAGTAGGCTTCATGATCTTCTTTGCTGCTTGGAGCTCTTTCATAAGCTCCATCGGATTCATGTTCATTTTTTTCATATTGTTATTAACTTAAACTATTGAAAAGAATTTGGCATTCTTTCTAAGACCATGTCAATCTGGCTTTCAAAATCGATCATAGCTTCTAGGGCTTCGATTTTCTCGATGTAGGCAATTATCTTAAGCAAGTACTCTTGAACTGATGCCCTCTCAGCCATCCTAGTGTTCAAGTTTTCGCTTAGAGCTTCCTATTTGGGGTGCCAGCTCTTGTCAACAAACATGGTTCGCAATGACAAATCCATGTCATACACAGTTGGTGTTTGCTTATACTTTGAGTGAAGCACGCTAGATATGGAGCCCAACATATAGCATCGAACCATTTCATCGGCTCTCTTCCAATCTGCCTCAGCCTGGCATTCCTAGTCAGTGGAGTCCTCCTTATTCTCGGGACAGGGGTCCGTGAGAACATACTTGTACCCTTCTACAGTAAGTACTATGTTCAGGTTCCCACATAATTAGCCCCAATGAGCTTATGCTCCTTGAGAATMATACTCAGGGGACTCAAAGAACCTCCAGCAGATATTTCTGAAAAATGTGTTTTGGTGCATAACAAACAAAGATCACACGTAAGCTCATAYTATATCATGATAATATATTACCCTATAACCATTATCAACAATATGTTATTTGGCTATTAGATGACTGACATAGCTTCCATAAGAATAATATCAATTATCTAAGCTAAGTGTATAACCGCCACAAACTAAACTCCCTTATTAGGAAATGATCCAAGAATAGTTTCTTCTAGAGGCTAGCCACTACCTTTCATCTTCTATGGATAATCTTGTATCATCACCTTCAACTATAGGTTGACTGATCATGACACACACCCTAGGTTTTAATTATGCCTCTTCTATTAGATTTGGATCCTTGTGGAATACACATCTTATTAGGGGTCATGCTCAAAATGACATGAGGGTAGCCACGATCTTTAATTAGAGGTGTGATGGAAGCCATGGGGTCATTGGAACCTCTCTCCCACTTAATCTTTTAAAATAAGGATTTTAATAAAACGTTTTTAAAGTTCCTTTAACATCTAGTAAAATATCTTAACTTATATTACTCCATTGAAGAGTATCCATAAGTTCATTTTACATTTTTTAGATTAGCCTATTAAAAACCCTTATTATGGGATACCCAAGTTTATTCTTACTTTCTATGTCAAGGATGATAGCCTTTGAGAAAGTAACTCATAAACTAATTCCATGTTTATTAGTTTTGATAAAACATTTTATCTCAATTTTAATTCTATCTTGAGGAAGCAATCCTCATGAATTATCATGCTTATGATCACGTTTTATAAAAGAAAAAAGCACAATAATTTAATAATTCAATTATATGCTTGTCTATTCATTATTACTAAGTGATCACATAGATTAAACATCACATAAGAAAGCATTAAATAACTTTAAATGTGATCTTGTTTAATTCTAAGGTGGTTCCATCCTTTACTACTTATTTCATGCAATATATCACAAGATAATCTAATTGCAAAATGAATATCTTCCAAGAATGATTTTGCAAAAACCCTAAGAACTACAAAATTTATATAGCAAACAATCTTGTAGTTTCTTCTTTGTTCTTGCATGGAAGGGCGCCAATGTGTCAAAGCTGTCCAGAAAATTCCAGCAACTTTTTCGTGCATTTTTGTTTCGAAATTGCAGCCTATCTCTTTTAGGAAAAATACAGTTTAAATCTGTACATTATAGGGCTGAGAAAACAACAAAAAATTGCACAAAAAAATGCTGAAATGAGACACCCTTTTGCTGTAAAATTCTGCACAGCCTAGTGCTGAAATTTCAGCACAAGAGTAGAAAAAACAGCAACATTGTCTTTTAAATCTTTAAGCTTTTCCTTCATCTGTATTCTTCTCCGAAAACACAGCAAAGGTAATTACTTTATATAATGATTAAATTGGTATAAAACCTCACTGAATTCACAAGTGCCTATACCTCAATCGCGAGGTTTTACATCAAAACTAGTTTGTAAAGCAAAACAAACAAGATATACAAATCCCTATACCTCCACTCATGAGGTTTACAAGAGATCTAGAAATCATTCTTATAGGAGGGATCCATACAAACGCACAAAGAACGTTTTAAATTAATAAAGGAACCACCTTTTTTTAAGTTTTAACCCTAGCATGCTCCTAATATTAAAACCTGGTTCTAATACCACTTGAAGGATCATGCCAAAAGAAGCAAAGACATGGTGGAAGCTAAAGATAAAAGCTTTTTGCCTCCTCTATGTGCGTAATACCCGAGATTTATTTTTCGTTTTTACAAACCTTATATAATTATATAATTAATATTATAACCCCCAAATTAGATTATATTCATGATTATTAATTGTTTTAAGTATTTTACAGCAGAAGGACTTGGAGGCCGTAATATTTAATGTGCCAATTAGAAATAAATAATTATTTTTTGATTTATTATTTGTTATGCATTAATGTGTGAGTGTATTTATTTAAAGGTGAAATTTCATTAGTTTAATTTAATTAGAAGTCTTAGATAATTAATTTAGGCCTAACCCTTTAGAGTCCGTTCTCTTCTTACTCAAACCTAAAATCTAAAACTAACTGATTTTAATTTAGTTGGGCTTAGTTGTTTAAGGAATAAAAATAGCGCACGAAGGAATTTCAGTTAGGGTTAAGTTAGTTTATAAAAAAGAAACTATTTGATTTACTGTTCATCTTCTTCCCAAAAGGAAATAGAAACCCTAACCCTAATTTCCAACCGACGCCGTCCTTCTACCCACCTCGACGTCAGTCTTCTCTTCCTTTCTCCTTTGTCCCTCTTTGTCCTCTCTCTTCCCACTGCTGGCATTGGTTGAAGTGGCTGCTGCTTGCCGCAAGTTGCTAGCCATGATATGCACGCTACTCGCCGCACTTGAGGTCCACACTAGACTTCATCAGTCCTATCCGTACCAGCCATCAGATCCAGCTGCTTGGAGGAAGTTGTCACGCGACACCAGCATTAAAATTCCACCACACATTGCTGCTCGACAAGAAGAGGCCAGAACAACTCGCCATGCTTGAAGCTAGCCGGATATGCAGTCGTCAGCTGACCAGAAGCAGATTGTCAGAACTCGTAACGATCGGAAGGAGATCATCGTGGCCGATTGAAAAACAGAACTACTTGGAGCAGAATCTATCTTGGTGACCAGGTGACCAGGCATCGTGCACTGTCCGCTCGAACCAATTGCGTGCGCACCATCTATTTGCAGCCAAACCACTATTCGCCACCTGTTCGCATGATCGGAGCGCATTTTTTCAAAAATAGATGCCATTACATCTTAGACTCGACGCCATACCTAAGATTCAGGATTCAAGGTGAATCCTTAGTTTCTTTATTTAAATTAACCAAATGACCTAGGTTTTGTATTATGTAATAATAATTAAGGAAAAATATAGAATATGTTTAACATGAAATTAAATTAGTACGATTAAGTAGAGAGGTATATAATTTTTAGAAGTATGTTAGAATATAATTTGAGGAGAATTTTAGGGTTTGTATAATAAATAATATATTGTGATTACAATTGTTATTGTTGTTTTAAAAACGATTAGGAGTCATGAAATTAAATCATAATATTAGTATTTCGATGTTTATTGACATGRAAATTAAACTCAAAAATTATCGATTAATGTCATCCATAGGAAAAATGATGAACATATTAATGGTAAACACTTATGTTAAATGAATATTATTTGTGTAACAATATCAGGATACTTTTAGCACATGGACGTTGTGGGCAACCAAGGCACCCCACTAGGGATTTAAAGTAACCAAATTTACTAAGGACTTCAAGTAAGTAAATTCTCACATTCTCATTAATGCATATGTATTGTTGTTATAATTAAATTGCTCTTAGGTGATCTAAATGTGAGTTCTATGTAAGTAAATCTCCTTCTTTGATGTAAATAAATCACCACATTCTCATTAATTATGATAGGAATGTATTGTTGTTATGATTGAATCTCTCTATGTGAATTGAATATGAGTTATAATTGGATTGCTTTTATATGATATGGTTTATGGTTTTATTTCAAGCATGTGAATATTTCTACTAGATGACATGTTGCGAAGTTTAAGTTCAGAGTTTATGCAAGCCGTGTTCATGTGTATATAGTCTAATGGTATTTTGCACAATTTTTGGCATGGCATAATCATGCATTTAATGAAGAAAATGTTTTTCAAAAATGAAATTTGGAAAAGTAAATGTTTTGAGGAATGAACTTTTGGAAAGATGTGATTTTTATGTAAAATGATTTCCAAACGTAAAGGAATTTGAAAAGGGGTGTAAAGCCTAGACCATGAAAGGTGCGAGTGGCTAATAGGGCGTGGGGGATCAACATACCTGACCTAACCCTCTTGTAGAGTAGGAAAGTCAGTAATGTTCACCTCTTGCAAGGTGAAAGTGAAAGGAAAAGATTAAAGTAATATTAACTGCTTTGTCGTTCTACCAGTAGAATGTGATCAAGTTTCAAATAATAATTGCCCACTATAGAGCTTAATGGCTAGCCGTTAGACCAAGTGAGCTCACGATTTTGAAAAGAAAAGTTTTTTAGCAAATTGAAAATTTGAACTTCATGACATATAGTGCATGATACATGCACTCATGCATGGGATTTACTTACTGAGCTTAGTAGCTCACCCCGTATTCCTTTATTTTACGTTTCAGGTGATGATTAGCCAGATGGTGTGTGGAGATTGTTTAGGAACTGACTTTGATACCCAAGATTCATTTATGATTAATTAAATTTTCTATTGATTTGTGAAATTGTTGAATGTTTAAATTTTATTCGTTTAATTTCGAAAGCTTCCGCCGAATTTTAAATATATGAGTGTTTAGCTAGTAATTTATATTAGTGGGGTTTGAGGTGATTTCATTATATGTGAAGTATTAGAATATTTGTGGGAAATTTTCTAATTATTTACAAGGTGAATATGTTGATATTACAGAGGAAATTCTGTCGAAATTTTACAAACCATTTTGTATTAAAATATCCAAATTCTTATTTTCCCCAATTTCTACAATATATAAAGGTATGACATTCCCAGATTATGACAGTTTCTAATTTGGGAGTGATACAATATGATGAGCAACTTACTTATTTTTCTTCCTCTTTGAACTAGAGAGGAGCTAGGGTTTCTGTTGGAGATGCCGAACTTTTCTCCTTAACTCAATTCTCCGGTCTGAGCTAAAAGAGATGGCGGCTTAAAGGTTGCCTGGATCTACTAATTTGCTGAGGGTGTATCCTTCTAGCAACTTTTTCACTTCTTCGCATGAAAACTGCAAGCATTGCTTCTTCTGATCTTCTGGGGTATGACTCTATCTTTTTGGACTAGGTTTTGGTAAGAACCTAGGATGAACAAGAAGACAGAGAGAAAGGGTGGCAGCTAGAGAGAATAGAGAGGTTCGGTGAAGAGGATTCTTCCAATAAATATTATATATGTTAGTGTTGAAATAGTAAAATAACGAGTCTTTTAAAATCCAATGGAACTAAGAATTCGGCAAAGGTGTAAAACCCCTCGAGTTAGCCGAAATTCTCCCAAGACTAGGGGATTTCGGCCACCCTAGAGTTTCTCCTTGTGAGGGCGAAATTCCCGAATTTTTTTTTTTTTGGCCAAGTCTAGTACCTTCTTTTTATTATCTCTAATTTAATCCCTATGCCCATTCTTAATTAATTCTTTACTTGATCAACCAAGTAATTAATTAAATATCCAATGGACTTATCTTAGACCTTAAGCCCATTCTTTAATTAATTCTTTATTTGTATCAACCCAAGTAATCAATTAAGTATCTAATGGACTTATAACCTAAACAAAAGACAGTAGAGAAATGGAAGACTAAGGTTTTATTGATATAGCATAATATGATATAATGTAATGTCTTACAAAGTAACCATACAAAGAGTCTATTTATAGGCTTCCAAACTGCAAAATCAAAACCCTAACCAAATATGACAATTGCCAATACGAAATGAATCCTAATCAAACCCTAAACAAACCAAATCATAACTAAATTAGTAAATCTATAATAATTTTAATACCCATCCTCAATCTCAAGATGATGTAATCATCCATGGTTTGCCAATTAGAAATTGAAAACTAAATAATGCAAATACTATCATTCAGAAGATGAGGTCTGCCCTCTAAAACTATCCAAAACTCGAAACAAATCTATCGTCCAGAACAATCCTAAATAAGTTCAGGTCTGCCTTCAAGAAGAGGTATGCCTGCTGTCTAGAAACAATCCTCCTTCCAAAAATAATCTACCTTCCAAACAAAGTCTGCCTTCCTAAAACAATCTACCATCTAACCTAGGCCTAAATAATCTGCCATCCAACAACAAAACCTAAACATCTTGCCATCAAAAAATATTCTGCCATCCAAGCAAAACCTAAACAATTTGATCAGCAAAAGGGAGAGAAATCAATATGATCAGCAGAAGGGAGAGATATCAATCTGATCAACCGAAATGGTAAAAGAAATAATCTGACTTGTGCAAAGAGTTGAGTAAATAATATAGTTAAAAAAGAAGACAAAGAAACCAACAATCTAAATAGAAATCAGCAATCAAGGAAAGAAGCTAAAAACCTAAACAATTTTAGCATCAATCTTCGTCAAAGTCACGAAGAGCCCCAGCCAAACAATTGATTTTTTTACACTTGAGAAACCAAAATGAAAGTGTCAACATGATAAGCTAGATTGAACTTTCTCTATGAAACCTAAGTTAGGTTGAACTTTCTCTATGAAAATTGCTCTAACACGATGTTGAATAATCTAAACAGAAGATAATAGAGAAACAGAAGACTAAGGTTTTATTGATATGGCATAATATGATTTAATGTAATGTCTTACAAAGTAACCATCCTAAAAGTCCATTTATAGGCTACCAAACTGCTAAATCAAAACCTGACCAAATATGACAACTGTCAATATCGAATGAATCCTAATCAATTTCTAAACAAAACAAATCATAACTAAATTAGTAACTCTATAATATTTTTAATAGGTAGTTCAGTCGAAAACCACGATGAGGGGAAGAAATAGACACTCGTAAATAATTGAATGATAAAAAAGGATAGAAAGAAAAGTTTAGGAATAGAATTCAACCACTGAAAATAATTGATCAGCATCCTGAACCTTTTCCCAATAAAAAACAATCTTCATATTTAGTTGTCTTTTCCATTTATTTAGAAGCCAAAACAATATGGAAGAAATTAAAGCCATCCTCACCACCATTCATTTAGTTCCATTGAATCCCATGAAAAAATCATAAAAGAAAGAAAGAAAAATGAAAACCCTGCAGCAATTCTAACATTAATACAAAAGTGAACTCTCTGAACCACAAACTAAAATGAAACTACGCCATTAAGATAGTGCATCACAACTTAATATGATTATGTGCTAGTTTGAGTAGTAAATAACCATATATAATTTTTGGTGTCAAAAAATCAACTAGTCGACAAGAGGCTAGCCATTGAAAAACTAACAGTATCTCATAAGTAGGATATTGGATTGCTAGAGGTGGCTATCGGCTAATTCAACTAGTTGGTCAATTCAACACAATGAGACCAGAGTTCTAGCTAGTTAGCTGATATCTGGCTATCATATCCATAGATCCTCTCTCTTGTTATGGAACGTTCTTGAGTTAACCAAAGCAAGCCCTCAACGAAGTGTATCGTTGGCAAAAGGGAAAAATGTTAGATAGCTAAAAAATAAACTAAACTTTGTTGATGTAATGATGGTAAACAAGCTCAATTGAACAAAGTAAGTTGAAATGACATCCAAATTTCTAACTTAAAGCAAGGCATAAATTGATGTAAGAAGCTGTGAAGAAAGCTGTAAATCAGGTGAAATGATAAGTAAGCTAGTAAAAGCTAATCTAACCAAGATTTGAATTGGCGAAAATGGAATGCATTAAGTTGAAAACTTTATTGAATAGAAGTTGAATTTGAGTTGACATATTTCTGGGATGCTTTGAATTGCTTCTATTTCTTTGTCTTCTTCCCATTTATATTTAACCAAGGGAACTTTGTTTCATGCTTATAAAGCTTTAATGAACCTATTCAAGCCACTCCCTAATGGATTTCTTATTACTAGCCCATCTTCTTGTTAGAATAGTATGCCCTAAATATAATGTATTTCTGTAAATTGCAATAAAAGAGTAATTCTATTTGTTTCATTATGGTACATACATTGAATTGCATATTCCGTTGGTAATAAGTCAAAGCAATTAAGTAAATGATTTATGTGATGAGTCGTTCTTCACAGTTAGGCATAAACCATAGATACTTAATTAGCAAGACAAATAGGCTCTTGGTCTTTTGATAGAGCTGGGCATTCTATCATGATCAGATCATTGTGCATTGCATTTTAATAGTGAATGACTTGCCTTAGTCAGTGGACAGTCCATAACTCCAATTGCACAAACGTATTTGATAGACGTAGAGTACGACAAGTGATATTGGTTTCTATTAAAGTACTATCCCTATAGAAACTAGAATATCACTGCTACTGCATGAATGAATATCCTAGTACTTGAGTGCTAGAGCGGTGTTCTTTCATATACTATAAGTGGGATCTTTTCGTAGATCAATAACCTTGTATTTTGCGAATATAATATCTRATTAATTAAGACAGATTGGTATAAGATAGTTTCTGTGCTTCACTTTGTGAAGAATTAATCACCCCTTGTGATTGTTCAAAGGACAATCAAATGATCCAGGGCCCTAGGAACGTGAGTTTAGAAAGTTTACTTCTGGGTAGCTCCTAGTGATRAGTAAGGACATTCGAGGTTGTTTGGATTATCAGATTAGAAACCTAAGGATGGTAGATGTCATTGAGAATATGTTAGTACATTATTCCTCTCTCTTTGATGGGTGTTACCCATAAGGATTCATCATTTCACATGTAGGTCGAAGACTATGTTCATGCAATATTATTCACGGGGTCAATGTATCCATATGGTGATAAATGAAACACTTAAAATGATGAGATACAGCTACTAGGTAGTAAGACATTTTTGTTATTTTAGTAGTCATGAATAATTTATCTTTTGGTCCCCTAGGTAGCTCAATATTACTTAAGTACTTATTTGTACAACTGGGCTTCAAGAATGAACTGAGTTAATGAGAGATATTATTTTATTCAGTTTAGTCCATATTTATTGAACTCGAATAAAATAAGTCCACTGAATATTTAATTAATTAATTACTTGGGTTGCTCCAAGTAAAGAATTAATTAAGAATGGGGCTTAAGCAAAGACGAGCAAACGTAGCGAGCACGCTGGTTCTCCGTTTGCAAAACCATCAACTAACAATGGAAACGACATTTTTTTTATCTAACCTTCTTGAATCAAAATAATAGACGGGTCAAAAAATGATGATTTTGGATGTGGAGGGGGTTATTTATTGTGTGTAGTGAAAACGGCTTGTAGAAGATGTAAGCCCCTAAAAATGGGACCTCTAATTAGTAATATTTAATGCTTATTTTTGCATGTGATCAGAGACCCCGACGTTGTTTGAGTGTTGATGTCAATGCTTGAGAGCATGGTTAGTAAGTTTAAGTATTACAAGACAGAGTTTCTAGATGGTGAACAAAATGGAGGTGCAAATGGTCACAGTACTCCTCATGTAGAAATCTTGAAAAATGATGTATTTTGAGCTAATATTATACGGTCGGTTGTCCAGCTATGATGTTGTAAATTAATAACTTGTAATTTTAAATTATAGAGTAAGATCATTTTTCTTTAAAGAGGAGAAGGGAAAACTACTTGAATGGAGGATTTGGCCCTCAACTAGTTATCATATAAAGGGCACATGAGTGGTTCAGCTGGAAAGTAATATGGAAAGTGGCGGGCAGGACAAAAATAGGTACTGGAAAATAGTTGAGTGATAAAAAAAATGAAAAAAAATTCAGGGATAAAAATTGATAACCGTAAATAGTTTAATAACATTTTGAGCCTTTTTTCCTTTTTTATTTTATGTTATTTCGTATCTATCAACTTTTGATAAAAATATTAATTTGGGCATAATAGGTGTCGAAGATTTTCTATGAAGGGTGCTTTGGGCTTTTGAGTTAGCTTGTATTTGATGGATTGGCAGGAGTGAATTATTAGGCCTTGTTAGATAAAACTAAATAAAAATTGGAAGTCTGAAGTCTAAAAAATAGCTAAATTTAAATATTTAAAATTTACTTCAAACGCACTTTAATTTGTACATCTTATTTTGAATATTGAATTTGATAATATAATATGCAATGTCTTAATATATTAAGGCCTCGTTTGATAAAATTGAAGTCCGAAGACTGAACTCTTAAGTCTAAAGTTTGAAAAGTAGTTGAATTTATGAACACTATAAATTTACTTTAAATTCATTTGTACGTTTGATTTTGAATATTGTATGTGGTAATCTAATACGCAATTTCTTAGTATAATATCATCACTTAATTTAGAGAAGGAATTAAGAATCAATTAATGTATTTAACGGTATTATCAACTTCAGTCTTTAGACTTTAGTTTTTTCAAATGGAGCCTTAGGCACGTTTGATAATTTAAGAGCTTATTAAATTAATATCATTCGGTAATATCATTTTGCAATGTCTTAATGCGTTAAGTGATTCTCAATTCCTTCTATAAATTTTAATTGGTGATATTTTGACTTATTAAGACATTTGTTGGTGGGCAAAAATGCCTAGCCGAATCGGCTAGTTTGGTTGTGGGTAGCTAAGCTTTTCAACATAACAAAGCTTGAGTTTTGACTAGCTAGCCATTCGATCGGCTTGCCAGATCTATAGAAACTTCTTTTTTGCATGTGAGGTCCCTGAGTTAGCTTAAGTAAGCCGTCCACGAAGTATGCAAGTCAATTTGAAAAAAGCATGGCTAAGTCTTTCGTATGAGAGGTTTTGCTCTCTCACTCGGCTAAGGATATCTAAGTGATCGACTAAATGTATGCAACTTAAAATATGCTAATAAATAGCTATTTAGACTAGCAAACTGAGAGCACTTAAAGTTTGAATTGGGAGCAGCTAAACATAACTAATTAAAGAAAGCGATAATGTGACTAAGTTCAAACAGTAAGCAAGCTAAAATTACGGCTAAGCTAAGAAAAGTTGTGGTTAAGCTAGAAAAAAAAAAAAAAAAGAAAGTTGGTAAACTTAATGCAGTTACAAACAAGTTATACTAGTGAAAGCAATAACCAAAGCGGATTAAAGGGAATAGCAAGCAAAAATTGGTTAAGAAAAACTTCAAGTATCAAAGAAATTACAGAAATACACAAAAACACCTAGCAAAACAATTTTAAAACTGGAAATAGCTAAGAAACTAACCATAAAGCTAGCCTATCAAATCTTAAAACACTAAATTAACAATACGTAATGGAGATGGCATGCTTGATTTTTGGGTTAATGTTATTGTTGTGTGTCTTCTAAGATCTTCATCTTTTCTTATTTATAATTGGCCGAGATTCCCTTACTGGCTTGGAGATGAAACAAGCCAAGGCAAGTATCCYATTTCCTGCACTCTGCATGCTTTTCTCGACCCACCTCCTCCTTTTTTGATTGGTCTGCAAGACGTGCCTAGGATTCTAGGCTAGATGGTTTGGTTCATTCAGTCGATCAGCCGATCACTTGTTGATTCCACTTCTCCTACCGTCTCGGCTATCCTTTTTCCTTTTGTCCAACAGTTGATCCTTAGCTCTACTTGCCTCTTGCGTTTTCAGCTGTTTTACTTCTTAGTCGTTTTGGCTCTTTTTCTCTTGGGAGAATCATTTCTGCTAGGGATAAGAACCCCTCGTTGGTTTAGTTGTTTGCCTTTTCTTAGCCATTGATGTTGGCTATTTTTGAGTGTCAATGATGTTGGATATTATGTTACCAAATTCAGTATCCAAAATCTGATATACAAACTAAATTTAAAGTAAGTTGTTAGTGTTTATAAATTCAATTACTTGTTAGACTTTAATTTTATCAAATGAAACTTAAGACATTGCAAATTTATATTATCAAATCGTATTAATTCATTCAATTTTAAGTCTTGAATTAAACTATTAATCATGACCTAAGTTATAATAATATCACTTAACACTTATATAGAATGAATTAAAAATTACTTAAAATTATATTAACAAATAAATAAATTCTTAATTAATTTAGTGACCTAAAAAAGAAAAAAATGAAAAAGACATTCCTCGCTCTTAAACTTCCCACTAACGCAGTCCCACCATAAAAATCCGAAAGCCCCCTTTGAACAAAAACCCCATCTCCTCTCCTCCACTCCACTCATAAACCTGAGATTCAAACAATTCTGTCCAAAAAAAAAAAAAAAAAAAGGATGAGAGAGATCCTTCACATCCAGGGCGGCCAATGCGGCAACCAGATCGGTGCCAAGTTTTGGGAAGTCATCTGTGACGAGCACGGCATTGACCACACCGGAAAATACAGCGGCGACTCCGATCTTCAATTAGAGCGCATTAACGTTTACTACAATGAAGCCAGTGGTGGTCGCTATGTCCCTCGTGCAGTCCTCATGGATCTTGAGCCTGGTACTATGGATTCGGTTAGGTCCGGTCCTTTTGGACAGATCTTTCGCCCCGATAACTTCGTTTTCGGACAGTCCGGTGCCGGAAATAATTGGGCTAAAGGACATTATACCGAGGGTGCTGAGTTGATTGATGCGGTTCTGGATGTTGTTAGGAAAGAGGCAGAGAATTGTGATTGTCTGCAGGGTATTTTTAATGTTATCTAACTTCATCAAGTACTATCGGTTTCATATTTTCAATGGAAGAGTAAAAGGAAGTGGATGTTTAATTGGTTTTTCTGTAATTTTATCCTGATGGATCATATTTAGAGACGTGTGGCGGTTTCGTTCTTTTTTATTTTTTTATTTTTAAATTTTGGGTGTAGATCTGGAAATTCTGTTTCCCAAGCCGGGAATAATAAGTATGGTTGGATCTGTTTATAGATTTTCAAGATGAATGATTATGAGATTGTTTGTGAGATGGGTTGCTGTGATTGGGCATTTCATGGTTTGGATCCGTCATCGAAACAATCGTTATTCCGGAATTTTTGGAATTCTTTTGGTTAGTGGTGCATAAGATATTATTGTCTATTAAGATAGGTTGAAGAATCTAATTCCATGGTCTTCTCGTCCTATTCATAGATCAAATGCATACAATCATTTTCTCAATTTGCTCATATAACCGATGCCAGCATTTTTGAGTTAATTTATACTGGTTTGTTTTTTTTGTTTCTATCATTCTGTTTATTACAACTCTTATTCATCTGTGCCAAAATGTTGGTATCTATTGTTCCATTGATTCTTCATATGTCCAAATATTGTACCTCATTGCAGATTTGCAGTTTTGCTGCCTATCTTATGCTATTGATATCTTAAATATGGCCTATATCTTAGTGAGCATAGTCTGATTTATGTTTAGCGCAATTCAGAGTAGGAATTTCAAGATAATGGTTCTTACATTTACATTACTAGTATGAGATAACTTGTATCATATGTTATTGTATTATTTTATAAATTTTGTCAAATAAATATTTTATAAATATATATAAAACAATATTCATTCAATACAAATGGTTCTTGTAACAATATATTTGTAGTAATATAATATGATGTCAAAGAATTACATTTGAATTAAATGTCAGATACAATATCTTTTAACTAATCGTAATTTTAATTTTAAATTTATTATGTTCTATTTTTTGGGATCATATTATGCTTAATTTTGTTATTGTGAATTTTTAAATTCATAGTATTTTCCTTAGGTCGTAGTTAAGTTGGCAAAATGGTTAGGAAATTGAATATGAAGGAAATAATTTGGAGGAAAATGGAAAAAAATATCCCGTCATTGGATCTATATAATGTAATTATATTTGCTATTAATTTAATTTCTTGTGTTAGTGCGTTAGTTTGGGTTCAATCCACGTGTGTTTAGACTTGATAATTATCTCTAGGATCATGTTATCTTTTGTTGATTTCAAATTATCGTCGGATGCTAATGTGACATTTTGATCACACTTCACGACTATACAATTAGTACATATTAATTGTATATTGCTCTTTGTATCCTTTTTATTTTATTTATTTTTATTGTACATAATTCATTTATTTAGTTATAATCGAATTATGTATACAGACATATAAAAGAATATTATTCAAAATTCCCTTATCATTCTTTTGCATCTTTTCATTTCTATTGAAACATATGTCAAACAATAAATATTTTTACAAACTTTGAGTTTAACTTATTAAAACACTATCTAATATGTAGAGAATGAATATTCAAAGGCCATATATCTTGTGTGACCTTGCATATTCTAGCATATTCTAGGTAAGTTATTACTGATAATATTTAAGTAGTGAAGGGACAAAGTTGTCCAAAAATGATTCTCATGAATTGTGATATTTTAATATAGTATAGATTTGTTTGTTTATTTTACAGACTAACAGGAATTTCAAGATAATGATTTGCACATTTACATTATTTCGTTGTTGATTTACGAACTTCTCATTGTTAATCTAGTGCACTGCAATTATTGTTGTTAACAGGATTTCAAGTGTGCCATTCACTGGGTGGGGGCACTGGATCTGGTATGGGCACCCTTCTCATCTCAAAGATTAGGGAAGAGTATCCAGACCGCATGATGTTGACATTTTCAGTCTTCCCTTCTCCTAAAGTATCTGACACTGTAGTTGAGCCGTACAATGCTACCCTCTCTGTTCATCAACTTGTTGAGAATGCAGATGAATGCATGGTCTTGGACAATGAGGCACTATATGACATCTGCTTTCGTACTCTCAAGCTCGCTACTCCCACTTGTATGTCCCCATTCTTATAATGCTGCTTATATTTATGTCAACTTACTTAATTTCAGAGGTTGATATTCTACTGCATATTGGCATTTTAAGTGTGGTGTCTTTGGTGAAATGGGTGAACATTGGGAGTCCTGAATGGGTTGAGT
The DNA here is from genome assembly GCA_001752375.1 of Rhazya stricta. Lineage (NCBI taxonomy): Eukaryota > Viridiplantae > Streptophyta > Magnoliopsida > Gentianales > Apocynaceae > Rhazya > Rhazya stricta. The sequence goes on from MEJB01000040.1 coordinate 1,141,309, forward strand.
TTTTATTTAGGATGTGCTCGAGTGCATTTTTAGTGGTTGCAAGCAATTATTCTGCCTGTTGGCTGTGGACTAGGTTGGTCTTTAATTATATTTGGAAAGCCTAAATGTTTAGATTTATGCAGAGAACACAGACACATGCATGAATATATTTCTCTTGTGCACATTATTGATCTGGTAATTGGCCAACAGGAATGGTTAGAATACTCTACAAAGATGTGACATATCTGTTTTTTCTGCATTTACCATTGAATGTGAACTAGTGATACTGATATGACATTTCAGTATGACTAAAAATTTCAGAGTTGATGAAGTGCTAAGCGACTTTCTTTAACTACATTTCAGTTGGTGATCTGAACCACCTGATATCTGCAACCATGAGTGGTGTGACCTGTTGTCTCCGGTTCCCTGGCCAATTAAATTCTGACCTCCGTAAACTAGCTGTTAACCTTATCCCATTCCCACGTCTTCACTTCTTCATGGTTGGCTTTGCACCTCTAACCTCTAGGGGCTCCCAGCAATACCGTGCCCTTACTGTCCCAGAATTGACTCAACAGATGTGGGATGCAAAGAACATGATGTGTGCTGCAGACCCACGTCATGGCCGCTATCTAACTGCTTCAGCCATGTTCCGTGGCAAGATGAGTACCAAAGAAGTTGATGAACAGATGATTAATGTTCAGAACAAGAATTCTTCTTATTTTGTTGAGTGGATTCCCAACAATGTGAAGTCCAGTGTGTGTGACATTCCACCAAAGGGTCTTAAAATGGCATCTACTTTCATTGGAAATTCAACTTCAATCCAGGAGATGTTCAGGCGTGTAAGCGAGCAATTCACAGCAATGTTTAGGCGCAAAGCTTTCTTGCACTGGTATACTGGTGAAGGAATGGATGAAATGGAGTTCACTGAGGCAGAAAGTAACATGAACGATCTAGTGGCTGAGTACCAGCAATACCAGGATGCGACTGCTGATGATGAGGAATATGAAGAGGAAGAAGAGGAGGTTGCAGAATGAGGATTATCCATACTGTGGACCTTGGTTTGTCGCGWACTTGGATTGTGATGGTTTTCTTTCTGTGGGTCAGTGGTGTTTGTATGATAAGGGGAATTGATTAGATTGTTGTACTTATATGTTGTATGGTGTAACTTGTGTATTACTGGGAATTGGGTTTGTTTCTATCCGTTTGTATTGAATGTGAATAATGAGATTTTACCTTTTGTATTAGATCTAGTGTTCACATTTGTTAGTAGGACTGTGGCCTTTAATTTTTGGGTGGGTAATCACTTCGGTTATTCTTTTCTTTTTATTTATTTTTTAATTTAAATTTTATGATATATATGATAATTTAAAGGGTTAAATTTTATACCCTTAAATAATTACTTTGTAAATTATGTTTTTAATATCAGTGTTCGAGTTAATTTGGATAGGGAAGCATATGGCGAGACATTTATCTAAGTCATGTGATATCAATTGCTTATGGTGATGCATGGGGTCTTTTAAGTTCACATAATAATAAAAAATTTCTGTTATTTGACTCAATTGTTAAATATATATTTAATGTTTGAATTTGATCACTTTTGCTCCAATTGGAAATTTGTCTAACGAATTTGAGTTGCTTATGACGTATAATTTGAAATGTCAAAAATACACCTTATTCTTAAAGGATTCTAAAGACAATCTTCATTATTTGATGGATAATTTGATGAACTCGGGTTGATCCACTGCTTTCTCTACTTGAGCTTATCCTGTTTTGTTCTACACTTGCTTAGACGAAGGTTCGGTCATTCCTAAATGAAAAGATACTGATCTCCAATGAATGGATTTATAAGAACAGATTCAAAATCAATGTCACTCTGCGTTTTACTTATAAGGACTTGGTTATGGTGGTCACAAAAGTTGAGTACGAGAAATGCTGATCCAGTCATCCAGTATACTTCTCCAACAATGGCAACAGTCACACCGTCTTTACATTGAACAGAGCAGATTTGTTCTATTTTGTTAGCGGAGTTTCTGGGCGCTGGGAGAGAGGTGTGAAGATGATCATCAAGGTCTTAGAGCCAGAAAGCCCTCCACAACCAGGAAACCTGAACACAGAAAAATGTGGTGCTATAATGTTCATCTTGTCACCCTTTGGGGGCAATTCACATATACCTTTGTGTGTGTGTGTGAGAAAGAAAGAAATATATGGTTTGCAACTCTCGGGTTTTCCTTTTGTCCTTTCAATTCGAATGGGTGGATGAAAGGATGAGAGTGTAAATTCATCTTATAGGTAGAAGGGCATCACAAAAATCCCCATCCAGCATGTAATGGAATCCGATATTTGTTTTGGGGGGAGAGGGAGTGAAGTGGTCAAGATTTAACATTGGGTATGTGTTTAACAATTTGGCCAAACATTAGATGAATTTTGTACTAACCCTAATAATTACTTTGTATGATTTTTAGCATCCATTAGCTTTTTGAAAATTAAACCATTAACTTTATAATTCATGACATGAAAATAGAAATTCTTTCACATCCCTACTCTATACCAATTTCTTCTGGTAACGATACTTCTTGAAGGTCAGAAACCCAATTGAACCCAGGAAAAGTCGGTTGTTATTTTTTCTAATTATTTAGGATCTATACTCCTAAATTTAAAAACAGATAATTTTAGTCTTTAATTTGTCGAATCTGTTTTCATGTCTCTTTCTAGATGATTCCTATGCTGATTGTTAGACCATAGATTGCATATTATCTCAAGAAAAACTTCCCACTAACGGCCACTTAGAACCAAAAGTCAATCCTTGTAACAAGAATATATTATCTTGCACTAAAGCAATATTTTCTTCCACATTTGTTGTTTGTATTTGTTGGTATGCAAAAATTGTCTAGCCGATTCGACTATTCTGATTGTGGCTTACTAAGTTTTCCAATACAACGAGGCTTGAGTTCCAGTTAGCTAACCATGTAATCGGTTCACAAGATCTGTAGCAATCTCTTTCTTGTATGTGGAGTTCTTGAGTTAACTTTAGTAAGTCCTCACAATGTGTGCAAGTAAAACATGCTAACCAGAAAATTGTTGTGAGAAAATAGCAAAGTGGATCTTCTAGCTTATTAGGGAACAGACCAAGAGAAGCAAGCAAGCGTAAACTGCAAAATATCACGTAGTAGAAAGGTGCAATTAAGATACCTAAGCTAGCCGAATAATTATGCTGAAAGATGCGACTTAGTTTGTTTAAGCTAAATAAGTGATTATGCTGAAGGATGACAAACAGCAGAAAGATACAACTAAGTAGCTTGAACTAAACTAGTGCTTATGCTGGATAAGGAAATGATGTAGTTAAAAAGATGAGACAGGCTCAGTAATTCTGTACGAGATGGAAAGCTATAAAAAAACTGCAAAGAAAGTAATAAAGAAGACAAGCTAACAAATTATGCTATTAAGACTGGAAATGCTTATCATCTAAGAAAATGAACAAATTTTCTAACTCATACACATAAGAAGACTGTAAAGCTATATAACAAAGCAAATAATCAATTAACCATAGAAAGCTGATCATAGAACTAGCTATTAAATGAAACTAAAGATAATATGCTTGATTGTTGAGTTGATTGATTGGGGTTTTCTCCTCTTTATTTCTTCTTATTTATACTCCTTTGTGTAACGTTCTTTTGCCGACTGGTGATCGAGAAAGTTGGCTATTATATGCCATTTCTCCTTCTTCCATGCTACTTTCTTGGCCCACGTCGACTTAATCAGCCACTGAGTTGACGGTGCCCCTTGATCTTCAGTGAGGTTGTTACGGTTTCTTATCTGACGGTAGAGCTGATCTCCTGATTTCATGTTGTTTCTGGCAATTCGGCTGACTTTTTCCTCATGTGCTCAACCGTCCTTTGATCCTTTCCTTACTTGATTTTCATTGGCTGTTGAGTTTCTCAGCCATTTAGACTCATTTTCCCTTGGATTTATGTCTGATTCGACCTTGCTCAGCTAGCCATTACTTCCTGCCTTAGCTGTTGATGTTAGATAATTTTATGAGTCAACACATGCTGCCTAAGCCTTCAACCTAATCGGCTGTGTTGAGCAACCGGTTTAGGCGAAGCTTGATGTCACTCGCCTTTTCATATGTTTCTAGGACTGTTGAGTTCTACCGATTGCTGAGTCTAGATAGTTGGCCATTTGTTATCCGGTTGGCTTAGCCAAATCATGATGATTCTTTTTGGCACTAACAGACGGCACATCCTTTCAGCTCCTGACAACGTGAAAATGGGCCAAAGGATAACAATTTTTCTTTTTTTTTTTTTAACTTCTTCTCCAATTCTTCGATTTGTGTTTTCTCGATTTCCTTACCATTGTCAAACTTCTTCCATTTCTAAGCCGCTTGCTAAAAGTTTGCGATAGCTTCCTCCGGACTTCCATCAAGCATCATGTCTTCTAGCAGGAGTTCCCCTGGCGAAGCTTCTGATCACTCTAACACCAGCAATTCAATACTGACTTTCCATGACCCTTTCCAAGGATTTCTACATTTTGGGTCCGGTTGTTCAACACCCATCTCTAAAACTGCTTTCACCATCCTTAAACCCAGAGGTTTCAATCTTTCTCTTCTTTGTTTCGACTAGACTTCGGAGAGGTAGCCAAAAAGCTTCCACTGTTGGCCAGGCCAACTTGCAAGCTTTCACATTTGGGCTGAGCAGTTGACCTAAACCATGGACTCCGTTTGGAGGAGATGGGGGTATACCATGCCATTCAGCTATCTACCAATCTCCATTTGAATTTTGATTGGAATCAACTGATGGCCATTTTCCCGTTCTGGTCATCGACTATTAATGCATTCGTGCTTCCTTCAGGGATTTTTCCCTAACTCTACTGGATGTGGCTCGCATTCTTGACCTACCCTTGACTTGCATTGATGTGTTGCTGCTATATATTGATACAGACAAGAAAGAATTAAATTTCGATAAGCAGCTAGCCGACTATTCCAAGTTTATTGAGGCCAATATGGCCAATTTAGGTAATACTTCTGAGGATGAGCAGGAGATGTTCCTGCATTGTTGGCTCTACAAATATATTCTCTAATCAGCTTCTTATGGTGTCATAGCAAATCGAATACCAATATTATGTCAGCCTATTGATGAACAACCAACCTTTGCCGCTAGCTTCCTTGGTTTTTTCTCTAATCTATTGAGGACTCAATTTGCTGGTGGAAAGCCTTAGTGGGGAAGATACTAGTAATATGGCTGTGCTTTTTTAGATTCTACAGCTGTGGCTTTTTCAATATTTCCTTGAGTTCAGATTGGCCATCTTTTGTCTAAGGCTGCTACGTCCGCTAGTGAGGTGATAGGCTATCAGCTAAGGAAGATGCTGCCTGGAAATTTGCAAATGACTATATTCCGTCAAGGTTGTCACCATTCACTTCTTCCCATATTCCAGGTGGGATGAAGACCCTGACTAGCTGCGGCTGCGGCTAAGGCTAGATAATTCTAATTAAGCAAAGGTGAGGACTATCTTGGCCAACCTTCTTTACTCCAGGATGTTGCTCAATGAGATCTAATCAACTGCTCACTAAAATAAAATTTCAGCCGAATCGTACCATCCACAATGCTGTGCAAGGCAAAATCATTTGATGCAAGATATCCCAACCGATCCCAAGCTTGGAATGTCGTCCTTCAATCATCTAGAACTGACCAATGCTAGATCCTGTATAGTTAGTTTCCAGGAAAAACTTGAATTTTTTTCCCAAGATTTTCACTGCTTCTCCTTGATAACTACACAATGTGACTCCTAGTGGGACCAGTAGAAATTGTCTTCTTCTCGGTCGACTTGGCCAAGCATTTGGAAGAACTTTATTTCCCTCCTGCTTTAACTGCTAGGTCGGCTGCTTCAAAGAAGAGAGCTGTGACCCCTTTGATTGCTTAGCTTCCTTCAGCCATTTATCCTCCTACTGGGGCTCTTATAGGAAGAAAAGGTGAGCCAAGGAGCTTGTTCAGGTTTTGCTCTTTCTGATCCATCGGTTGTTCTCGGAGCTTACTTATTGACTTGCTTCTCATCTTTACTTTTCTTTCCTTTTATAGGATCGATTGAGTCAATCGACATAGATAGTCTTCCCAATTCCCCTTTTGCAATAATTGCTTCAGCTGGATTGAGAAAATCCAAAAGGCTAAGAGCCCCAGGTGTTATGGCATCTGCTCCAAATGTAATTTTGCCTCACCCCTTCTCATCATTTCTTGGGAATTTGTCAGTTGATCATTTTGTTTTGCATAAGCCTGAAAAGAAAAATTCACATTTATTTGCCTCTTCTACTGCTCCTCTAGCCAATCATCTGAGTAGGAACAACAAGAGAGTTGGGCCGAAGACCAAGAGAATGTCTCTCCGGYTCTGGCGTCTCTACTGTTCGTGTCTCAAGTTCCAATCATGCCTACAGAAGACATGGTCACTTTATTTGAGTCAGCTGGTCTTGCTTTAGCTGTTGCCAAACCGGCCAAAGGCCTAGAGTTTTGGAGATTGTGTTTAAGGGAGAGATGCCTGTAGGGAAGGCTGTCTATGAKGAACAAATGAAAGATGCCAAATCCTTAGGTTGGTTGCCAAATCCTCTGACCAAATCTTTTCAGCTGAATTGAAAGCTGAGTGCTCCATGGTTTGTACTCAGCTGACCGGGTTTCTGTATACAGTGGAGGTCAGCCAAAAACTACAAACCAATGCCTTGGCCAAACGAAATGAATTAGTTGCTCTTGTTACTAGGGACGAAGAATGGAGCACTCACTTTATAGCTAAGAAAGGACTGTAGGACATGTTTAAGCAAGGTATCTCTACTCGTGTTAATTCGATATCTTTTTTGGAGGCTGAGATTCAGCACCTGTTAGCTGAGGTAGCCGAGGAAAAGAAGCAGTTATCCTAGGATAGATGGCAAATCAGCAAACAGGATGATCTTTTGGTTGGCCTGTTCAAGAAGGCGTAGCAGGTTCATGCTTGGCTAACAGAGTTGGAGAATCTCCGGCTAATGCTTGAAAGTGAGAAGGATGAAGGCACCCTAGGCCTAGAGGAGTGCAAGTCTACGTGGTAGGACCTGAGCTCTAGGATATTGAGCTTGATRCAGGTGCGTTTGGCTGTGGAGCCAAACCTTGAGGCCAAAAATATTGATCTAAGCCCTGTGTCTGAACAATCAGCTTGTCCTACTCCTTCGACTCTTGCTACTGTGGTGATCCCAGTTTTAGCTGATGTTCCTTCTGATAAGATCATTATGGCTGAGTTGTATGATGACGTGATGAAAGTTGTCAATGACGCTCCCTCGGTGCTTGCTTCCATAGTAGAAAATCCAAATCGAGTCAGTGTCGTTTATTCTGCTCCGCTCAATGTCCTTGTCCTTCAAACTCTTCCTCCTTCGTAAAGCTGATTTCTTCTGTCGGCTATTTCCTTGCTGAAAATTAGAAAATGCTATTTCAGCTAGCATTTAGCCGAGGTTACTATTGAAATAAAACTAAAGATGAGTCAGCCAATTAATAGTCGATTAAAGCTTTATTTATGGCCTTTTGTACTTGTTAATTTTCTATACCCTCCCAAAGAGAAGGATAGTAATGTTTCAAATACTTGTCATTGATCATAAGGCACCATTCAACTGTGTTAGCCGATAGGCTCCCAATATGACTTTGAATAACTRGGAAAGGGCCATCCTAGCTAGCTGACCTTTCCTAAACTCGGGGTCATTAGGTGCAATTGGCAAAATAGTTTTCCAACCATGTTGCCTTCCCGAAAGGCTCTGACTTGGATTTGCCATTATGTGTGATAGCCACCTTCTGCTTATGTCTTAGAATATTTTAAACGTGGTCCGTCTGTCTTTATCTACCTGATCTCCATCAAAAGAGCTTGCTGATAATGGGCTATGAAAATAATGTTTTGAAATGCTATTCTAGTCGATCATACTGAAACTTCAATTGGTAGGATTGAAACCTGCTCGTAAGTTAGTTGATAAGGAATCAAACCTGTAACCATCTTAAGGGAGTTCCTGTAAGCCTATAGTACTTCCTGCAATATTTCGTGCCATCTCCTGGGCTTATCTTCCATGGCCATCGTAGTCATGTTGATGAGTATTTTATTAGTTGCTTTTGCCTGCCTATTGGCCTAGGCAAAATAAGGCGTTGAGTGGATCCACTTGATTTGGAATTACTAGGCAAAGGAGGATATTTCATCTACGGTGAAAGTAGTTCCTTGATCGACTGTGACAGACTCTAGGATCCCAAAGCGAAAGATGATTTGATGTTTGATAAAGTTGATGATGGGTTCCTGGGTTACTTTAATCAACAGTTGAGCCTCTGCCTACTTAATGAAAAAGTTGATAGCCACCAAGATAAATGAGTGGTCTTTYKAAGAAAGTGGATGGATATTTTCAATAATGTCCATAGTCCAGCCCCTGAATGGCCAAGGCTTCAGTATATGATGAAATTTTGCCCCTAGGACGTTGAATAAGTGACCGTGCTTTTGGCAAGCCTCACAATGTTTAGCATCTTCATGGAAATTAGCTATTATTATCGACTAGTAGACTCCATACTGATGTAGTAGCCATCTTAATTTTGGTCTTGCTGCCTCTTTCTTGCCTAGACACTTCAAAAGAAAACCTTCGTGGCTTCTTTTGAACCAGTCAGTATCTACCACCAAATAATTTAATATTTTATGTTTAAGTTGGGTTCTCTAGGTAACTAATAATTTCAATCCTTCATCCGGCCGAGTCGAGGATGTTGATATAGAGAATTGGCTGGTGGAAAAGAGCCGATAAGTCCCTTGGCACCGTGTCTTTGTACSCTAATACATACTGAGCCAAATCATTAGCCTCATGGTTTTCTCTTCTCGGCAAGTGTACAAGTATGATACCGACAAATTCCCTTAGTAAGGCTTGCGTTTCTTGGTAGAAGCCGATTAGGTTGGTATTTGTGCACTTATACTCTCCTGCCAATTGTCAGGTAACTAGCTGAGAGTCTGCCATGATTTGAACAATTTGTGCTTTTATTGACAAGGGGAAATAAACGCAATGATCAAAGCTTCATATTTTGTTTGATTATTGGATACCCTTTTTTTTGGCTCAAACATGAAAATTCCCTTGAGACTAGTTGGGCTAGTGATTGTGATGCCGATTCCTGCACCCCAACTAGCTCTAGAACCATCAAAGGTCAGCTTCATGTTTCATTCTATATAACTTTAGACTTTTTCCAAGGATCAGCTGCTTCGAGGCATGAATGTTTTGCTAGGAAACCAGCTATTGCTTGCCCTTTCACGACTCTAAGGGGCACATATTTCCGTGAGAAGGTAGCTAACTTCATAGCCTACCTAATCAATCCTCCTTGTAAATGACATTTACCTCTATTAGCAAGAGGAAACGAGCCAGGGCTATCTTGAAAATGACATTTACCTCTACTAGCAAGAGATGCAAGAATGAAAAAATGAGGCACAATTTCTCAATTGGAGAATACCTAGATTTTGCATCATTGAGGCTTCTGCTGAGGTAGTAAAATAGCCCTCTCAATTCCCTCATCATCGTCTTGTGCTAATATACAGCCGATTAAAGTCTCATCAGTAGATATGTACAGTTTCATTAGCTTGTCCCCTCGAGGTGCAACTAAAACTGAGGGTTTGGCAAAGCTGTGCTTGATCTGTTAAAAGGCCTCCTGATATTCTACTCCCATGTAAAGCTTTTGGCTAGCAACAACTTCAGCAAGGATGAGAATGCTTTGAGTTTCTTAGTGGAGTCTGCCAAGAATCTTCTTAAGGAGTTAATCCTACCGATCAAGCTTTGTAATTCTTTCTTGTTCCTTGAGGGTCTAGCCTCCATTATTGCCTTAGTCTTATTGGCATCGACTTTGATTCTCCTAGTGTAGCAAAAGTCGAGGAAATGCACAGCCGATACCTTGAATGCGTACTTGGTAGGRTTTATCTTCAAGTTGTACTGGTGCATCCTCAGGAAGGACTTTTCCAAATCAGCTAAATGTTGGGCAAAGGTGGTCAAATTTCACGACTAAGTCATCGATGTAAACTTCCATGTTTCGGCCTATTAGATCATGAAAAATCATGTCCATTGCCTTTCAGAAAGTTTTTTTGTAACACTCCCAGTTTAGGAACAGTTCTAACCCGGGAATATTATGTCGTTCCGTTCGAAATTAAAAATTTATCTATTTATAAGCCAACATTCATTTAAAAGTAAATACTGCGGAAGGCTTTTACACTATTCAGAAACAACATCATCAAAAACCTCATAATTTAAAAAATAACTTCAAAAAGTAAATTTCATTATATACATAAGTAGAAACCAGTTTCTGGGTATTTAAGTTCGCCCACGAGCGACCTCCTCTCCCATCTAGTCACATATCATCTGCAATAACATGTAAGAAACAGGAATGAGCTAAAAAGTTYAGTAAGTAATCTCATGCATGAATACGTGAATATGTCCTACATGTGACATTTCAAAAATTTTTCTCTTTTAATTGTAAAAACTTTCTATAACATTCTCTTTTCAAAATTTCTTTACATCATTCCCTTCAACATTCACTTACACTGAAAACTTTCCATTCCTTTCGTTCGTTCGTGAGCTCACTAGAGTGTAAAGCCTAGCCACTAAGCTATGCAGTGGGCCATGTGTGTGTGGAAGCCCGTGTGCAGTACCGCCTTACTCGTAGCACGCAGCGTTAAATTTATTTCTTTTTGTATTTTGTTGAGTGTGTGTGTGTGTGACATAACCTACCTCAAGAGGTCATGTGGTGTGCCCGCCAACCCCCGTATTTCCCCACTCCACACCGTTTGTTTGGGACTCAGTATTCACTGTTTTTCGGATGTCACATTTTTCTGCGTGTGTTGTGATAACCATTCACTTCGCTAAAATTCGTAGAGCGAGAAGCTATGCGCAAATGTCGATGGTACCTCGGTCGGTAACTATTGCCTCAGCTATGAAGATACAGTGAGTGTGTGTTACATTAAATAAATTTAAATACATGATGATGAATTCTGCACAAATAGAATTCCTGCAAGTACAAGTGTTGAGGCTACATGAAAGTTCAACTTTTTCATTCAATTCGCTATCAGAGACACGTCTCCTCATTAGGGCATTGTTCAATTTACAGATGGCATATATCCCTATTACTTTTTTTTGTGTTTTTTTTCGATTTATGTGTGTGTCGTTGTTTGATTTGTATACAAATGAGTGATGTCTGGTTAACTCGAAGTGCTGTGGTTGCGGGCAGAGGTTAACCTATTCAAGAGTTGGAAGTGCAGATCCTCCCATCGTCTAGTTTTAGATCTGGAGAAAGACCTGAGTGATCAACCCAAGAAGAGTATTGCATACTTCGGAGTGTTAGATTATTATCAAATCTTAGGAGTCTATTATGCCGATTAATCCACAATGTTCTTTAGTGATAATAGATTTGCGCATTTTGCGTCTCTCACGCGGTTCCTAAGTTCGCACTCTATAATTCGCCGTGTTAAACCATTCAGCGTGTTTGAACGTTATTTCCTCAAAGGTATTCATTGGTTTATTTGTAAGTTCGACATTGTGCAGTATATAATGCTACACTATGGTTTCACCTTACAACATTATGAGAGATGTCGACGAATCTTGCGGCCGACCCGTTCGCCATTTCAGGCCGACTCCGCGCGCAACAATGAGCTCTGAAGGCGTTTGCGGCAATCGTGGTGGCGCGACTGAGCGTGTCGCAACGGTCAGAGCGTTCGGGCGCACTGGTGCCTTGAGACAGGCTAGTAAAATCAACAACTGAAGACGTTGGGGCGTAGGCGCCAGGGCATGGCGCGGGCCTGTGAAGTCTGTTGCACTTTGGGTAAATTTCTGGTTGGAATGTTCTGTGCGCGGTATACACGTTTGCCCAAGAATAGTCTCAACTGAGGAATCCAGCCGTAGGTTATAGCGTGTCTCCGGCAGAACTGTTGATGGTTACGCGCTGCGCTGAAGCGAGGGAGCTAGAACAGGACAGAACCAGAGGGCCACCAAATCGAACAAGCCACTCTGTAAGTGCTACGACCTTCGTGTTTTTTGGAGCGGGAGCAGAGAAACCGAATTTCGTCGAGCAGAGAAAGAACAATGAGACGACGTAGCGTGCCTGGTTGCCGGAAAACGAGCGAGGTCGACCATGCAGAAAGTCAAGCAAAAAGATGGTCGACGAAAAGGGTGGCGGATCTGGTTGTCAAGCAGAACAAGATGTGGCCAAGCAGAGGAAGAAAAGCCATGGACAGAGGCGGCGGATCCTGCGCGCGTCGCGCAAGGAATCGATATCATGCCGAGAACGAAGGACAGCGACCCCAACAGATCTGGATGCTAATAGCACGATCGGTCACGCTTCGTAAAAGAGAAAGAGAAGTGCAGAAGAAAACTGCAGTTGAGCTTAAACCGTGTGAGAGTGGCGAGTGTTTGGGTTCACAGATCGCAGATAGAGTCAGCGAAATGAAGAGAAAAGGAACGTACAAAAACGAAGGAAACTACGCGGAGCGTGTATTGCTGGTCGTAGAGAGTGAGTAGCATGCGACGCAGCGTGTGCAGAAAAGGGAAGGATTGACGGTTGGGATTAGCGAAGTTGAAGGTTACGCGCGGCGGCGAGGACACAACGAGCGAGAAGACAAGAAGCAACCGCGATTTTTTAGATTTCTGCCCTCTTTATATATTTTTTACTATAATATATAATTATTATATATATTATTATTATTAATTAATTATTAGCATTTATTTATTTATTTTGTTTTGTATTTATTTTTATTTTAAACCACAACTTGACCCGTTGGAATTTATTATTCAGATTTAACCAAAACCCGTAATTTACATATAATGGTTTCATTTCCGTTAAAGGTTCAACTTCTGGCTAACCGATTAAATAGACTTATAAGCCAAACCGTTAGCCAACGATTACATGTCCAATCTAGCTGGCACACATTTTACATAAAATCAACGGATTTAGTAAAGGAAAATTCAGGGTGTTACATTTTTCCACATCACCAATAGCATGACCACCCATTCGAACAAGCCAATTGCCCTGGGGCATCTAAAAGCCATTTTTTTGACATTGTCTTTGGCTATAAAGATTTGATTGTAACCAGAGAGTCCATCCATAAAGTTGAGAAATCTGTTTCCTGCGGCTGAGTCGACAAGCATATCTTTCATAGGCATAGCATACTCATCTTTGGGTGTGACTAGAATTAGGTCTTTGAACTCTATACATTCCCAGACTTAGCTGTTTTTCTTGATGATAAGTACAATGTTTGATATCCATTCAGCATACTTAGCCATCTAAATAAAGCGGCATCACAAGAGTCGCTCAACCTCTTCCTTTACTTTGAGGAAAAAGGCTGGGTTGAAACTTTTGGCAGGTTGCTTGATGTTTGCATCCCTCTCTAATAGGTCGGTGGTGCTCCATCACTCTTCAATCCAAGCTTGGCATTTCATGGTAATCCCATGCAAAATAATATCTATATTATTTGATTAACTTGATCAGCTATTTCCGCTGCTTCTCATCCAATAAGGCGCTGAGTCAAGTGAGTTTGGTTTCTCATGATCTCCTAAGTTAATGGCTATAAGAGGATCTTGAGGTATGAAGTCGGGTGCCTGCTTAAAGCTCCATCTAGCTTCGAGAACTTGTGATGTGACTTCTGCTTTTTCTAAATTAGCTGTTTCTCTCTAGATTTTGTAGATAGGTGAGTAGGCACTTTTTAACATATCTAGACTAAGTTTCTATGCTTCCTGACCTGAATCTTTTTCCAACTTCAGTTTTTGACAAGCTGGTCCTCTTGTCCTCGGTTGAGCTCATGTCCTAATGATAGCTTAGCAAATTGGGACGGCTTAAAACTTTGGGGATTAGAGGATAGCCTCGCTCATGTGGATATTAGCCGAAAATGGATTGGGATTGGCTGGGATGACCTCCATCTGGTCACCATCTCATAAAATGACTTGCTGTTGAAGGATGGAAGGAATGAAATGATTAGTATGAATCTAATTTTACCCTAAAAGCACTRTATAGGTTGGTTTGGCCACTACCATAAAGAAAGCAACTGTACTATTCTTTGAGTTGACTGTGATGCTCATAATTAGAACTAATTTGGCTTAGATGGACTCCCCTATAAAGTTAGTCATTTGAATATCATTGTTCATAACATTAACCGATGTCTTACCTAAATGTTTTAGCCTGGAGATGAGCATGACATTGAGAACTACTCCTCCATTAACAAAGACTCGGCTAAGTGGATAGCCGCCAGATCAGCCTTGATATATAGTGGTTTGAGATGATTCACCATTTCTTTGGTCAGCTAAGGGAAAAACATCTGCGACTTGTTTGATAAGAAATCAGCTAAAAGCGTGACCAACTCAACCATTACTTCCTCGGTCTATAAGACATCTCTTATTCGGGAATTCTATTGATTTGTTTTCTTGAATTCAACTGGTAGTAGACTGATAACATTGATCCCCTGATCTGTTTGTTWCTTAAATAACCTTAAATGCCCTTTTACCAGGCTCTCTATTGGGCTTTTTGTCTTTGTTCTCCTTTTTTCTGAATCTTAGTCAAGTATAGAATGGTAATGGACTGGTAGTCTTTTGGGCAATTGGAATTTCTACAATCATGGTTTYCTTCTTTTGATGAAACTTAGCTGTACTTCCAGCTCTGCCCAAAGTTAATCTTTCAAGTATGGAAGGCTTGTAATCCACCAAACGAATGATGAGGTGTTTGCACTAGGAGAGAAGCCCTACTATTGTGGTACTCCCATGATTTTGGTGGATAAGTTCTCCTTTGCCATTTCATGACTTCAAGATGACTTCTCCTGCCACTGTAGCTTCTTTGTAGTTGAAACAGTTACCATCACGTTGGCGGCTGCTGCTGGGAAGGGGGTCTTTGTACACTAGTGATTCCTGGAACTTTTTGTCTAAAAAATGAAACCGCTTCTCCTGGATGGCCTTTTGAATAATGTTCTTAGACACTACAAAATAATTAGTACCGTGACTAAATGAGTTGCGCCATTTACAGTATCTCTTTCCTTTTAACTACTCGAAAGAAGGAATCCTCTGTCCAACCGAGAGCTTGATATGTTTGTCTTTCAATAGCTGATCAAAGATATGATCGACTTTTGATATGTCAAAATAGTAACTCGACTGATCTCCTAGCTTGGCCTCCTCTTTTCCCCGCACAGATTTCAACATAGGGCAAGTGTATGGTGACCTCTTTAGTAGTTTGGCTGCCATGATTTCAATCTGTTCATCTTCTTCTGAATCGGCTATGTAATTGATGACCAAAATCATGGTCTGCCCTCTCTAAACTTGGCTGCTCAAAATTTTTCTTTGTACTTGATGAGCTCTTCTGCACTGGTTTCATGGAAAAGTAGTTTAGACAAGTCTAAAAACTCCTGGAGGACAAGTTTCTTTTTTAGTTGTGGATTCATACCACTGATTGCTATTCTAGCATACTCAGCCTCCGGTAATAAGGTGGTACATTTTCCTTTAATCAGCCTAAATCTCGTTGGGAAGTTGTGTAATACTCGAGATTTAGTTTTTATTTTTTTCTTTCGAACTTTATATTTARGCTTRASCTRTTAGAGKWYRTCCTCTTCTTATTCAAATCTAAAATCAGATTTGGAGTTCAATTTTGGGCTAGAAGAAAACTAATAGATTTTAATTTAGTTGTGCTTAGTGGTCAAGTAATAAAAATGGCCCACGAAGAAATTTTAGTTAGGGTCAAGTTAGCTTTAAAAAATATATATTTAAAGATGAAGGTTACTATTCATCTTTTTCCCAATGAAAACCCTAAACCTAAACCTTCTAACCATAGCTGCCACCAACCGGCGCCTCCTCCCTTTGCCCTTATTGATACCGGCCTTCCCACCCTCTTTCTCTCTTTTTCTCTCTCTCTCTCTCTCCTCTTCTCTATCGATGCTGAACGCACTCCATCTCCTCTGTTCTTGTCAAGCGACCAGGTGCCCAAATGCCCAGACCAAGCGAGCAGGCACCATGTGCCATCCGCTCTAGCCAGTAGCACGGGCACAACACTTGTGCGATCAGGACAGCTGTTCGCATGCCCGAAGCGTATTTCTTTCCTGAGCACGATTGACGCCATTACAACTTAGACTCGATATCACACCTAAGGTTCGAGATTCGAGGTGAACCTTAGCTTTTTTATTTAAATTAACCGAATGGCCTAGATTTTGTATTGTGTAATAATAATTAAGAAATAAAATATGAAATACGTTTAATTGAAATTTAAGTTAGTGCGATTAAGTAAAAAGATGATATAATTCTAAAAATATGTTGGAATATAATTTAGGGTGAAATTTAGGATTGTCTAATAAAATAATGTATATTGTGATTATGATTATTATTGTTATTTTAAGAACAAATTAGGAATCATGAAATTAAATTGTACTATTAGTAGTTCGATTTTTATTGACATGAAAATTCATCTTGAGAAATTATTAGTTAAGGTCACCATAGAAAAAAAGATAAAGGTATTAACAGTAAACACCTATGTTAAATGAATGTGTCTGGTTAAACAAGTTTCAAATGAATATCCTTTGTGTAATAATATTGGGATACTATGGCACATTGACGTTGTGGGCAACCAAAACGCCCCGCTAGCAAAAGTGAACAAATTTACTAAGGACTATATGTTAGTAAATTCTCACATTTTCATTAACGTATATGTGTTATTGTTATAATTAAATTGCTCTTAGGTGAATTGAATGTGTATTAAATTTGAGTTCTATGTAAGTAAATTCTCACATTCTCATTAACGTATATATGTTGTTGTTATAATTACATTGCTCTTAGGTGAATTAAATGTGTATTAAATCTGAGTTCCATGTAAGTAAATTCCAACATTCTCATTTAGTGATGATGCAAGTGTGTTGATATCATGATTGAATCTCTATGTGAATTGAATGTGAACTCATAATGGATATTAAAGTGAATTTTTGAAAATCACCACAATCTCATTAATTATGATACGAGTGTATTGTTATTATGATTGAATCTTCTTATGTGAATTGAATGTTGCCTGGGTGCCTGGTCGCCTGGGCGCCCAAGCATCTGGTCGTTGGGCATTAGGGCGCCTGGTCGCCTGGCGAGAATGGAGGAGATGGAGTGGTGTTCGGCACCGATAGAGAAGAGGGGAGAGAGAGAGAGAGATAGAGAATGGGAAAACCGGCATCCATGAGGACAAAGGGAGGAGGCGGCAGTGGTGAGGGGTTAGCTTTTATGTTTAAGAAAGAAGTCTTCTGGCCGTATATATATACATATATATATATACAGCCGCCTTGGCCGTACAGCAGACTAAATTAAAATCTATTAGTTTTTTTTTTGAAAATCGAACTCCAAATTCAGTTTTAAATTTGAATAAGAAGAGGAGGGGCTCTGACGGGTTAAGTCTAAATTAATTATCTATGACTTGTAATTAAAGTAAAGTGATAAAATTTTACCTTTAAATAAACATACTCACACATTAGCGCATAAAAAATAATAAATGAAGGAAATAATTATTTATTTCTAATTGGCACATCAAACGTTACAGCCTACAAGTCCTTCCGTTATAAATTAATCAATTTASTAACGTTCATGAATATAATCTAGTTAGTGGCTTAGAACATAAATTGTCTATTCATATATATATAAAGTTCGAAAGGAAAAACAGAAACTAAATCTTGGGTATTACGATACCCTTCCAAACATCAATGATCGTAGGTTGATCAATTATGATGCTAATTAACAAACCTTTAAGCTTGGCCACTCTTTGCTCCCTTCCCTTACTAATGAAAAGCCACACCCATTTATGAAACCTCCAAGCTTCGAAATTCCTTTGAATCATCCTAGATGGACACTAGCTTTGGCCTAAGAAAATTCAATATTGGTCGAACTGGCACAACTCATACAAACATTGGCTCCAACAAATATCCTCTCTCCCACGGGATACTTGGAAGGATTGGGTGTTTGAAATGCCTTTTGATGATTGATTTGAGCATAATCTTGATAAAAATCTTCTTATGATAGTGATTCCTTTCCGGTCGACTACATTCAATGACTTGAAGTTTCCTTTTAGCATGCTGTCTCCAACTCTTTTGGATATTGCCACCATTCTTGGTTTTCTTATTGTAGGTTCTAATTTACCTACTCAGTACGACTTAAAAGGAGTGCATTTATGTAACACCCCCAGATTAGAAACTGTCCTAAGCCGAAAGTATTACTGACCTTACTCATAATCATATCAACTACTGTAGGAAACAAAAGAGATCTGAACCCTTGAATAAAATGTTTTATAAATATTCTAGCAGAGTTTCCTCTGTAATTTCAACTACCTTTTGTATACATTCAAAAGGTTCTCAAACATTTTTCAATACCTGTAAACAACATGCATTCCAACCTAACAAATATCTAATAAAATAAATAAAGTACTCCAACAATCTTTCATTAACCTAACATTTACCAAAATTGAAATTTGYGAAACTTGGAAGAATTTAAAGCACGAATAGTTAAACCAATAAAGAAATATCTTAAATAGTACATAAGACTTCTCTGGTCAACCATTTATCTTATTCACTAAAATTTATTTAAACAACACTTCGGGGTATCAAGGCTTGTCCACAAGCGACCTCCATGCACCATCTGGCTACACATCACTTGAAATACAGAATGAAGGAAATGGAATGAGCTATAAAGCTCAATAAGCAAATTTCATGCATCAATGTATGTGAAATGCAYTATATATTATGAAATCATAGTTCACTTCCTCAATAAAACTTTCTAAATGCTTTCATAAAATTTCCATTTCAAAATGTAAAAACTTTGAAAAAACCTTTCCATTTCATTACAGTCGTGAGCTCACTTAGGGTAACGCTTAGCTACTAAGCTTGCAGTGGGCTGTTATTCTTTGAAACCCGATCACATTTCCTACCAGTAGAACCGCAATACGGTTAACACCATTTAACTTTTCCTTTCATCTTTTGACTTCTTAAGAGATGGACGTTACTTATCTCCCTACCCTACAAGAGGGTTGGGTCGGATGCGTTGGTCCCCACGTCCCATTTTTCACTCACATCTTTCATGGCTAGGTTTGCACTTCTTTCCAAAATCTTAACATTTTCTTGATAATAATTCATTTATAAAATTTCATTTCCTTTCATATTTTATTACCCAAACCCTTCATTTTCTAAATATACGAATGGCTCATACCAGGAATGATTTGGAATACTATAACCACATGCCCATGACATGAATTACATAAAATTGTATATAAACACCATTCAATATAATAACAATACAAAATATTTATTACGTGAAATGATTCAACTCAATCGCAACACATTTCATAACACAGTCCAATACAGTCACCACATAACACACAACGAAAAAGGTAGGTGGGTATGGGGATTTACTTACATAGAACTCATATTCAATACACATTTAATTAAGAGAAATTTAATTATAACAACAATACATATGCATTAATTAAAATGTGAGAATTTACTTACTTGGAGTCCTTTACGTTAAAATTCTTATTTAAATTGCAAAGCGGAGTCCCTCGACCGCTCTTAATGTTAATGTGCTCAAAAATGACCTTTTAATCAACAAATTCTAAGTGTCGCAGAAGTGGCATTGCGCCCCGGGCATGCACTTAGGCAGTGTGAGCGCAGCAGCGTGGTCCTGCATGGTGCCTGGTCGCCAGCGTGTCAGGGCTTCTGGCCTGGCGCCTAGGCGTCCCTTATTTTGGAAGCTATTGAACAGCCAATAAGGACTCAGCTTCTAAGCTGCTGTTGTTTTGAGCACCCTCTCTGGGCGGATGAAGGGGGCAAGCAACCGACAGTGGCGGCCTGGTTGAGTCATAAGACTTAGATCTAGGTGAATCAATCTGATCAGCTCCTGTTCTTACTGATCGACGGAGCAACAACATAGATCCGACACAAATGAACTGTTTCCTTTCTCGAGAGCACTGTCAGAACCAGCAGTGAGCAGGCTTCGGTGCACTGGGCCACGGATCCGACAGTCGAGCACAGTGAGCAAACCAGTGACAGACTGCGGCTGGCAAGCTTCAGTTGCGATCGGGCAGATGATGGCAAGTAGATCCGATGAACACATACCAGATGAGCAGAAAAGCCACGATGGCATGGACCAAGAGGGAGAAAGATCTGGCGGCAAGGAAGTCCACCATAGGCGATCAACAGCGGTGACCTAGGTGGCAGGGATGGCAGCGAACTAGGCAGCAAATCTGTGGAATTTGCTACTTCAGTAGCGATCTCCGATCGCTATAGATTGTCCTAGGTAGAGGCGAAACAACAATGCCGAATTGTAGTGGTGCAGCGACAGGAGAGGAAAGCAGGTGCGTATAGCAGGGAGGTGTGGCAGCAGTTGTAAGGCTACCCGACGGTGACAAGAAAAGAAAAAAGAGGTGGTGTAAGCAGTGGGTAGGGTTTGGGGGAAGGGTAGGTGGCTGATTTAGGGTTTTTTTTCTTNATCGGCAAAGGGAGAAAGAGAGGTAGCGAGTGCGGTGGGGAGGGGTGGTAGCGACTTGGTGGCGGCGGCGGCAACCAGGAGAGGAAGAAGAAGGGTTTAGGGTTTCCCTTTCTTTTTTTATATATATTTCTTTTTCCTTTCTTTTTCTCCTTTCTTTTTTTTTTTTTTTTAACTTCAAACTTGAGCCCTAACCTAACTCTTTGGGCCTTCCTATTCCATAACTAATCCAGTCTACTAAATTAAATTCTACGGACTTTCCTTTCAGTAAAAATCTAGTTTCTGAATGAGAAATGAATAAGCCTAACAAGTCGAGTCACTAACCAACTAAGGACCCTCTTTTGATTAACACGATAATCCTATACTTATTAAACATATGATAAAATAATAACCACATAGAAAATTATCCAACCTTAGTTGGCACACATAATCATACGACCATGCAAAATTTACAAAATTTATAAAAAGTAAAATCTCGAGTATTACAATTTACCTTCTTAATTTTGCTACGAAGAACATGCTGAACACACCTGTTATCTCTCACGATGAGCATGGGGCCTTTATGCTCTATTGGCTATGCAAATATATATTGTGTTCGACTACATTCAAGGTAGTGGCCAATTACTCATACTAGGTTGCTCTTCTTCTAGAAGGAGAAACTATTTCCTTGGCTTCTTTAGTTCTGTCTTTGTTATACTGTGGACCTTTTTATCTATCTGAAGCATTAACCCATGGGGAAAATGCCAGCAACATACCGGGTCCTTTTCGG
The DNA here is from genome assembly GCA_001752375.1 of Rhazya stricta. Taxonomy (NCBI): domain Eukaryota; kingdom Viridiplantae; phylum Streptophyta; class Magnoliopsida; order Gentianales; family Apocynaceae; genus Rhazya; species Rhazya stricta. The sequence goes on from MEJB01000040.1 coordinate 1,162,512, forward strand.
ATCCTTCAACTTTGGTTATACTAGTATCTACTGAAGTTTGGAATAAGTAGTTTGTCAATTGAGACCCCAGTGTCAACCTTGAAGCGATAAGTTATTGGCTGCGAGAAGTCTCTCTAAATATGACTTTTGCCGAAGAGATAATGTCTTACCTCTATTCCACTGGACAAGTGTCAGTCGATGAGATGTATTTGTATAAGCTGCGGGGCGAAGGTCCTGACTAGTTAAGAGAGCCTCCAAGTGGCCTGAATTATCAGCAAGTCTGAGAAATTTACACAAAAACATCAACTAGTATTGTATAAGCCTCATTGTTTCGCTCATCAGTTTGGCTTACTTTAGGATATTCCCGTTGACCAAGATCAGGGTATGCTCTTTAGTTACCGCCCTTCTCTACAACATTCAAACATGTAAGTCCACAATTTATCTGTACGAACATAATAGGAGAGGTTTTTCTTCCAATGCTCACTCCCTCTACTCTATCTACCTCTTGTTTTAACTCATGGTGGGGTATAGTTCTTCTCTGCTCCTTTGGACACATGCTTGGCCAAGATCGATCCAAATATCTTGTCATTGGCCCATTTTGTTTCCACCTCAATAGCTCATATTACAGTTGCTTCTTTGACTACTACATCATTAGCCCAAGCCTCCCAGTTGTAAGTAAAATYAGCTAAAGCCACTACTRTTCTTAGATTATCCAACTGATCATTAGGTAACAACTAATAACTTGATTTATCAACTTTGTTTCTTTGGCACTTAGCTTTAACCCCTTTTAAGGTCCTGGTAATGAGCTGATAAATGTGGACAAGCTCCCAAATACTCATTTAAAAGGCATTACCACCAGGTAAAATTAATCAAAAGGGTTGCGATCGGTTGTGGCCCTTTAGTGCATCTGTAAAGGTAGTATTTTGGCAAGTCTTTTGACTTGTTTTTCTTAGCATACCTTTTTCTGATGTTTTTCTTTTAAGAAAAGTAAGCCGAGCTTGGGATCAGCCATTACAAAGGTCACTCTTCCCGCTCAACCAACCGACGAACGAGGTAAAGAAGCTTGCGCAGATTCTGAAGATATAGAGCCAAGCATTTAATTTGTTACTATTGAAGAAAGGGAAAGTTTCTTCTATTTTCCAACTTGCAACTCGATTGCGATAATTGTTCCTGTTCCGTGGCGAGCGTGATATCCTTCTTGACTAAGAGCTTGAACCTATTATTTCCCACAAATGAAGAAATATATAACCAAATGAAGAGAGAGCCTTGAGCCTGATCTCTAATTATAATGATAAATTTTGTATCTCCTTTTGAAGACCCAGTGCTACAAGCTTGTGTTGGAATATCCAGGCTCACTTATTCTGTTGAACTTAACCAAAAGCTCAAGATTGATGTTGTTACCAAATTGGAGGAGTTATCCCCATTGTTATCCAAGAATGAATATCTCAAAGTCCAATATAACAAATGGTTCGAATAGCCTGAATGTTTTGAGAAGGACCATTTCTTCATGAATGGAGAAAATTACCTTTTTGGAGAGTGAGATAAAATGGATGTCAGTTGAATTTTCCCTAGAGAAAAGGAACTTATTTTAGGATCGGAGAGAAGCCATCCAGCAAGATAAGTTCCTAATTGATTTGTTTGAGGAGAACAAACAAGTGCGTGAAAGGTTGTAGATCTTGGAATCTAAACAATTCATGCTGCAAACTGATATGAATACAACAAACTCCACCTTAATCTATTGGGAGAAAAATTAAGATGAATCCTATGTCAAGTTATTGCAAAGTTTAAGGATCCGAATTACTGACTCGGGTCGTGCAATTCCACATTTCCAGCAGCAAAAAGATACAATAGAGGTTCTGTCTGATAATACAACTACCATGACTAATATAGCCCTAATATAGCCAAGTCTTCGAAGAATACCAAAGGGCTAAATGATTAAGACATACTTAGGGAGACAACACTAGAACAAGGAACCCTTGTTGAAGAAATCAAGAAAATTGTGCYGCTAGCTCCAGTTGTACCTATCGCTTTTATAGCCATAAGCTTCTCATTTTTCTTTGACAAGCTCCTCGATATGCATTGCACGAGATATGAGCTAGGATAAATCAGAGCATTCCTAAAGTATAAGCTGCTCATTAAGTTATAGATGCATCTGGCCAATTGCAATGACATACTCTAACTTTGGAAGCAAAGTTGGACATTTCACTTTCAGATGTCAAAACCTCTCCAAGAAGTCTCAAACATCTTCATTTGGTTTTTGTTTGATAGCTAACAAGTTGGCTATTGAAACCTCAAGGATCGGCCGATAGAACATTTCATGGAATAATCATTCCATTTCAGTCCAATTATCCACATTATTTGGTGGTAAGTTTGTATGCCAGGAAAATGCAATACTAGTTAGAGATAAGGAGAAAAATTGTAATATGTGTAACAAATTGTTGCTTAATTCCCCACATCACATGCACTGAAACGACCAATATGCTYCGTGGTTGTTTTATCATCATCTCTTGATAATGTGGAGAACTCAGTGATTTTTATCCTTGGGGCTACGGTTTCCTGCAATGGGCGATCATTTCCAGTTATATTAAAGCTGAACTATCTCATGAGTACACATATTAGCCCGTGGCTGAGGTTGCTACTGGGGGTCACCTAATAGTTTGAAAAAGTCTTTTATCATCATCTCCTGAGAATGTGGTGAACTCAGTGGTTTTGTATCCTCGAGGCTAGGGTTTCCTGTAGTGGGTCGATCGTTTCCAGTTATATTCAAGCCAAACTGTCTCTTGTGTACATCGACTATAGCATTAACATCAGCCCTTGGCTGAGGTTGAGGAGGGAAGTTCATCAATTGTATTCCTGGAGCTGCTGGGGGTTGCCTAACGGTTTGAAAAACTCGTACTGCTTGGGGAATTCATCCTTGAGCATTAGGCAATTGGTTATCCCAATTAGGCATTGTGTGTTTAGCAGTATCACATAAACCTTGATATAGTGGATTCGGATACTAAAACTCCTGTCCTCTAGCGTATAGCTGAGGATTTAACTTGTAATACCTGGGATATTACTTCTTTCATTTTTTATGAATTTTGTATGATCATATGAATTGTGTGCGAACTAGGGTTTGATAATTTTCTATATGGTTATTATTTAATTGTACGTTTAATTAAGTTTGAAATTGTTGTGTTAATTGAATTGGAATTTTTGGTTAGTTAGTGGCCCTACTTGTTAGGCTTATTCGTTCCACATTCGGAAACTATTTTGACCAAAAGGAAAGCCCGAACAATTTAATTCATTGGGCTGGATTGGTTATGGGATGGGAGGCCCAAAGTATTAGGAGGGCCCAAGTTTTAAAAAAAAAAACAAAACCCTTATTAAACCTAACAGAACTTTACTTCTTCATCTCTATCCAACTCGATGCCATTGCCTTACACTGCCACCCCTCCCCACCGCACTCACCGCCTCACCTCTCCCTGCTAACATTGCGTGACTTCTCATCATCCGTTCGGGTCCTCACCGCCTCAATGCTGGTCTCATCTCTCTCACTCTGTTTCGTCGCCGTGCCTCTGCCACCAAATCTGTTAGTAGATTTGCCATAGCCGACCGCTCTCCTCTCTTTCTTCCACCATCACAATCTAGTCCGAACACCGAGCGGCTCATATCAGACCTGTTCTGCCTACATCTTTTCGGCTCGCCTGCTAGTCATCGACTTTCAGATCTGCCCGCCCAGACTTGTGTCGCTGGTCGTAGCTTCGCGGATCATCGTTTCTTCGACATTTCTGCCAGGTCCATGCTCAAACAGATATAGAGCCTTCTGGTCTTGCTGTTGCCTGACTAGAATTCTTCAGCTGTCGATCATACCGCGGAGAGTTGTCTTTGGTAGTACCAAAGCCAGTCGAATCTACTGCCATCGCCGCTTCTCTACTCGTCTGGTTCGCGTGGGTGCTGCCCATCAAGCGCTCAACAACCAAGTGCCCAAGCGCTTAGGCCATCAGGTGCCAGGCAGCAGAGTGCCCATGCCCCTAGGCCATTAGGTGCCCAGGCAACCGAGTGCCCATACGCCTAGGCCACCAGATGCCCAGGCGACTAGGGCTGTTGCGTGTGTTGCCTGAGCGCACGCCCAGGGCACAACACAGCTTCCACAACACTTAGAATTTGTTGAACTTAAAGGTGAAAACATTGTAATTCAATTTTTAGAAATTTAATGACTTATATAGTTATGTTCTATAGTGTAATTATAGGAGAACATAGATTAGATTTACTACCCGATCTAAAAATGAGTTTAATTTGTATGATGAATATGTTTTGACTTAGAAATTTATTGTGTTTTGTTATTATCTGTAACACCCCCAGATTAGGAATGATCCTAAGCCAAGAGTATTACCAACCTTACTCAACAATTGTATAAACTACTGTAGGAAACAAAAGAAATCTGGACACTTGACTAAAAAGTCTTATAAAAATTTCGGTAGAGTTTCCTCTGTAATTTCAACAACTAAACTCTATATAAATTCAAGGTCCTCAAACATTTTCAATACCTGTAAACAACATGCATTCCAACCCAACAAATATCCAACATAATAAATGATGTATTCCAACAATCCATTACTAACCTAACATTTACCAAAACTAAAATTTGCGACACTTGAAAGAATTTAAAACACGATTAGTTAAACAAATAAAGAAATATCTTAAACAATACATAAAACCTCTCCAGTCAACCATCTACCCTATTTAGTAAAATTTATTTAAATAATGCTTTGGGGTATCAAGGCTTGCCCACAAGCGACCTCCACGTACCATCTGGCTATACATCACCTGAAGTGCAGAATGAAGAAAATGGAATGAGCTATAAAGCTCAATAAGCAAATCTCATGCATGAATTTATGTGAAATGCACTATATGTTACAAATTCATAGTTCACTTCCTCAATAAAACTTTATGAATACTTTCATAAAATTTTCATTTCAAAATGTAAGAATTTTGTAAAAACCTTTCCATTTTATTAAAATCGTGAGCTCATTTAGTATAACGCCTAGCCATTAAGCTTGCAGTGGATCGTTATTCATTGAAACCTGATCACATTTCCTACCGGTAGAACCATAATACGATTAACATCTTTTAAATTTCCTTTTCATCTTTTCACCTGAACAGGTGAATGTTACTTATCCCCCTACCCTACAGGAGGGTTAGGTCAGGTACGCTGGTCCTCCACGCCCCATTTTTCACTCACATCATTCATGGTTAGGTTTACACTTCTTTCCAGAATCTTACCATTTTTCTGATAATAATTCATTTATAAAATTTCATTTCCTTTCAAATTTTATTTCCCAAACCCTTCATTTTCTAAATGTACGAATGGCTCATGTCAACAATGATGTAGAATACTATGCAACATGCTCATGACATGAACTACATAAAATCATACATAAACACCATTCAATATAATAACAACACAAAATATATATATTGTTTGAAATTATTCAACACAATCACAACCCATTTCGTAACGTAGTCCAATACAACCACCATGTAACACACAATGAAAAGGTAGGCGAGTATGGAGATTTACTTACATAAAACTCATATTTAATACACAATCAATTTACCCAACAGAAATTTAATTATAACAACAATACATATGCGTTACTGAAAATGTGAGAATTTACTTACTTGGAGTCTTTTACATTAAAATTCTTATTTAAATTGCAAAGCGGAAACCTTCGACCGCTCTTAACGTCAATGTGCTCAAAAATGACCTTTAAATCAACAAACTCTAAGTGTTTGGAAGTGGCATTGTGCCCTAGGCATGTGCTCAGGTAGCACGCGACAACAACCCTGGTCGCGCGCGAGCCTCGTCGCTTAGGGTTCGGGGAACTGGTCGCCTAGGCATCCCCAAATTCGGAAACTGGCAAAGAGCCAGCAAGAACTCAGCTTCTGAGCTGGTGCTGTTTTGAACACCCTCTCTAGTGGACAAAGGCGGCGAGCAACCGGCAGTGGCAGCCTGATTGAGTCGCGAGGCTTGGATTTGTGTGAACCAATCTGATCGACTCTCGTTCTTACCGATCGACGGAGCAGCAACATAGATCCGACACAAGCGAGCTGCTTCCTTTCTCACGAAAGCACTGTCGGAACCAGCAGTGCGCCACGGATCCGGCGGTCGAGCGCAACGAGCAAACCAACGGCAGATTGCGGCTTGCAATGTAACCCCTCAGATTAAGAAACTTTATCCTAACCTGGGAATGTCATCATTTACTCACTGATATGAATTTACAGAAAGTTTTGAAATAATAAAGATCTTGAAATTTGAAATAAAAAAGAGATTTATAAAAAAAATCAGCAGAGTTTCCTATGTAATTTCAATAGCCACTCCCTGTACACATTCAAAAGGTTCTCAAACATTTCAACACCCATAAAACAACATGCATTCCAATGCAATAAACATCCAATATGATAAGTACTGTATTCCCACAGATCCTTTACCAATCTAACATTTATCAAAACTGAACTTACGAAAAACAAAAGGATTTAAAGCACTATTAGCTAAACTAAATAAGAACTATCTTAATAACACACAAAACCATTCTATCTTATTAAATAAAATTTATTTAGAAAATGCTTCAGGGTATAATGGCTTGCACAAGTGATCTCCACGCACTATTTGGCTACACATCACCTGAAATACAAAGTGAGGGAAATGGAATGAGCTATAAAGCTCAGTAAGCGAATCTCATGCATGAATGCATGAACATGCCCTACATTTCATGAATTACAAAATCTTACTTTCTCAATAAAGACTTTTTAAACATTTCCATTTCATAATCTTTTCATAAAATCTTTCCTTTCAAAATGTAAGACTTGTAAAACCTTTCATTTCATTACAGTCGTGAGTTCACTGAGTATAATACCTAGCCATTAAGCTCTACTGTAGGCCATTATTCTTTAGAACCCGATTACATTTCTACTGGTAGAACCGCAAAACGGTTAACATTCCTTTACTTTTCCTTTCATCTTTTCACCTCCAAAGAGGTGAACATTACATATCTTCCTACCCTCCAAGAGGGTCGGGTCGAGTGCGACGATCCCCCACGCCCTATTCCCACTCACATCTTTCATGGCTAGGTTTACATTCCTTTCCAAAAATCTTAATATTTTCCTGAACATAATACATTTATAAATTCATTCCCTTTCAAAATTCATTTCCTAAACTATTCACTTGCTAAATGTATGAATGGCTCATGCTAGGAATGATGTTGTAACACCCCTGATCAGAAACTACCCTAATTCAAGAATGTTACCGAGTTAAGTCTCATATATTTAAAATTTCAGCGGAAGCTTTTGACAATAAAGGAATAAATTTTAAACTTTCAACAAGTTCATAAATAAATAAAAAATTTAATTAATAGAATGGCTCTTGGGTATCGAAGCCTGCTCCCAAATGATCTCCACGTACCATCTGGTTAATCGTCACCTGAAACGTAGAATAAGRAAATCTGGGGTGAGCTACTAAGCTCAGTAAGCAAATCCCATGCATGAGCTACTAAGCTCAGAAAGCAAATCCCATGTGTGAATGCAAGAATAATGCCCTATATGTCATAAGTTATAAAATTTCACTTTCTCAATAAAAGCTTTCTTAACATTTCCATTTCATAAACTTTCTCATAAAAACTTTCCCTTCAAAATGTAAGAACTTTTTAAACATTTCCATTCCTTTAAAGTCATGACCTCACTTGGTGTAATGCCTAACCATTAAGCTTGCAGTAGGCCATCATTCTTTGGAACCCAATTACATTTCTACTGGTAGAACCGCAAAGCGGTTAACATACCCTTACGTTTCCTTCCATTTTTCACCTCCAAAGAGGTGAACATTACATTTTCCTACCCTCCTAGAGGGTCGGTTTAGGTGCGCTGGTTCCCCCGCCCTATTTTCCACTCACATCTTTCAGCTTTACACCCCCTTTTCAAAATCCTTAAAGTTTGGAAATCATTCATCATAAAAATAACATCTTTAAAATCTTCATTCCTCAAAACGTTTACTTTTCCAAATTTCATTCTTTAAAAACATTTCCTTTCTTGAATGTATGATTATGTCCATACAAGAAAATATGCAACTATTGCAATCTACATGCTTATGGACCACATGAACCCTTAACTTAAATTTCTAACATGTCAATGAGTAAGAAAATTCACATACTGGAAGTAATATCACATTACAACACATAAGAACAATTATCAATTCACATTCAATTCACATAAGAAGATTCAATCATAATAACAATACACTCTTATTATAATTAATGAGAATGTGGTGATTTTCAAAAATTCACTTCAATATCCATTATTAGTTCACATTCAATTCACATAGAGATTCAATCATGACAACAACACACTTGCATCATCACTAAATGAAAATGTCAGAATTTACTTACCTAGAACTCAGATTCAATACACATTCATTTCACCTAAGAGCAATTTAATTATAACAATAACGCATATACGTTAATGAGAATGTGAAAATTTACTTACATAGAACTTAGATTCAATACACATGCAATTCACCTAAGAGCAATTTAATCATAACAACAACACATATACGTTAATGAGAATGTGAGAATTTACTTACCTATAGTCCTAAGTAAATTTGTTTACTTTTGCTAGCGAGGTGCCTCGGTTGTCCACAATGTTAATGTGCCACAGTATCCTAATATTATTACACAAAGAATATTCATCTGAAACTTGTTTAACCAAACATATTCATTTAACACAGGTATTTACCATTAATACCTTCATCGTTTTTCCTATGGTGATCTTAACTAATAATTTCTCAAGATGAATTTCCATGTCAATAAAAATCRAACTACTAATAGTATAATTTAATTTCATGACTTCTAATTTGTTCTTAAAATAACAATAATAATCATAATCACAATATACATTATTTTATCATACAATCCTAAATTGCACCCTAAATTATATTCCAACATATTTTTAGAATTATACCATCCTTTTACTTAATCGTACTAACTTATATTTCAATTAAACATATTCCATACTTTATTTCTTGATTATTATTACATAATACAAAATCTAGGTCATTCGGTTAATTTAAATAAAGAAACTAAGGATTCACCTCGAATCCCGAACCTTAGGTGTGGTATTGAGTCTAAGATGTAATGGYGTCAATCATGCTCGGGAAAGAAATGCGCTCTGGGCATGCGAATGGCGGTCCGGATCGCGCAAGTGCTGCGCGCGCACTACTGGCTGGAGCAGATGGCGCACGGTGCCTGGTCGCCTGGTACTTAGGTCGCTTGGGCGCCTGGTCATTGACAAGAACGGAGGAGATGGAGTGGTGTTCGGCATCGGTAGAGAAGAGGAGAGAGAGAGAGAGAGAGAGAGGGTGGGAAAGCCAATATCGATGAAGGGTAAGGGAGGAGGCGCCGGTTGGTAACGGCTATAGTTAGAAGTTTTAGATTTAGGGTTTTCTTTGGGAAAAAAATGAATAGTAATCTTCATCTTTAAATAGTTTTTTTTTTTTTTTTTTGGGAAAGCTAACTTAACACTAACTAAAATTTCTTCGTGGGTCATTTTTATTACTTAGCTAACTAAGCCCAACCAAATTAAAATCTTTAATTTTCTTTTGGCCCAAAATCGAACTCCAAATCTGATTTTAAATTTGAATAAGAAGAGGACGGGCTCCAATGGGTCAAGTCTAAATTAATTAACTAAAACTTCTAATTAAAATAAATAAAATTTCACCTTTAACTAAACATACTCACACATTAACGCATAACAAATAATAAATCAAGGAAATAATTAATTATTTATGATTGGCACATCGAACGTTACGGCCTACAAGTCCTTTCGCCGTAAATTAATCAATTTGCTAACAATCATGAATACAATCTAATTAGTGAATTAGAACATTCCACTTATATATATAAAGTTCGAAAGGAAAAACAGAAACTAAATCTTGGGTATTACAGATGTATAATGCTATAACTACATGCCCATAACATGAAATACGTAAAACTGTATTAAAAATACCATTCAACTAATAACAGTACAAAATATAAATCACGTGAAGGCATTCCACATAAACTCAACACATTTCATGACACAGTCCCAAACAACCACCACATAACACACAATGAAGAGGTAGGAGAGTATGGAGAATTACTTACATAGAACTCATAGACAACACATTCAATTTTTCTATAAAGGAATTTAGAAATATCAATACATATGCATTAATGAAATGTAAGAATTTACTTACTTGGAGTCCTTTACATTAAAGGGTTCGTATTTAAATWGCGAAGTGAAATCCCTCGACCATTCTCAACGTCAATGCACTCAAAAATGACCTAATTACGATTACAGAATGAAAGTCCATTTAGTATGACTATCCAGGATTAGATATTCAACATTTATTCCATAAACGTCATTTGTCAATTTTCTTTTAATTCATACTTAATTCCCATATCATCAATTATCACGTTCTTAAAGGTACAATTTAAAATCCTTAGCTCGAGTATTAAACCTAATCTATGTTATCCCATAATTTCACTTTAGGACATAATTACATAGATCATAAATTTTCAATATCGAGTAGTAATATTTTCCACTTAAGTTAACAAAAACAAGTATTGCGGAAGTGGCATTGCGCCCTTGGCCTGCGCTCAGGGCGCGCACACATAATAGCCCTGGTATTGCACAGGCCTAGTCTCCTGGGCACCTGTAGTTGGGCATCGAGGCTCCTATTGCTGGGTGCTTGTTGCCTGGTTCCTGGGTGCCTTGGCGCTTGCTGGGCGCCTGGTTGCTAGGCATCTGTTAGCCCAACAACAACATCCAACGGACCTGTTTCTGGCAAGGCTTTCGATGACAAGTAGAACAGCACGAGGAGTTCTGGCCGATGAGATAAAGAAAACTGTGATAGCAAGCTGAGGATTCAACCTCCGTCTGCTACTGGTTTCCGTGACAAATGGATCTGGTCGAGCAAAGAAGAAGAAGAYGGCAGATCTGGCTAAGCAACGACCGGTGGGAGGCAAAACAAAATTGCTGGCGGCGAGGCAGAGAATCCGAGCAGCACGCAAGGCCCACGAATCTGGGAGCTTCATGCCAGCATCGACTTCAAACCCGATTGATCCAAGCACGAGCTAGCAACAACAACTGTCAGGCAGGCAATCGGCGTGTAGGAAGCAGCGATCCGGCAGCGGATGCATGCATAGAGCCAGCGAGTCGAACTGGATGAGCTATCGCTGCACGCGAACGAGCAGAGACGATAGATCTGGGAGACAGCAGGGAGAACTCCGGTCAAGTCGCGTCCATTCCTGTTGTGAGCGGCTCCAAAATCTGATCACAACTCTGAGCATTAGAGACTGATGAGTCAACCAGATACATGCTGTGAACGGGGATGTCCCCCCAGCATCGGCATTGGGAAGAGATCCCGAGCAGATCTGGACGGCGAAGTTGCAAGCTTCCGATAGCTATGAGGTTCGATCAACCACACGTGCAAAGGAGAAGAGATTGCGGATCTGGACGGTGATGTCGCAAGCTTCAAGCAGCAATATTGGCGAGCAAAGAGAGAGAAGGGAGAGAGAGATGAGAAGAAAGAGAGAGGAGAGGAGAGCCCACGACGAGCGGCATCGGGCAGACAGAGGGAGAAAGGAGGCAGTGAGTGCAGCAGCAAAATTTCTATGAATGGGGCGGCAGTGTGTAGGGTTTGGGAAGGAAGAAGAAGGTTTAGGGTTTTCCCCCTTTTTTTATTACCTGGGCCGTAACCCAAATCCTTCGGGCCTTCTCATTCCATAACTAATTCAATCTATTAAATTAAATTCTATAGGCTTTTCTTTCGATAAAAATCTAGTTTTTCAAATGAAAATGAATAAGCCCAACAAATGGTACCTCTAAACAACTGAGGATCCTAATCTGACAAACACGATAATTTCGTACTTTTTAAACGTATAATTGAAATATTAATGATAATTTCATACTTATTAAATGTACAATTGAAATACTAATCACATAGAAAATTATCTAACCCTAGTTGGCACACAAATTCACAAGATCAAACAAAATTCGTAAAAGTAAAATCCCAAGTATTACAAGCAAGCTCCGATCGCAATCAAGCAGACGATGGCAAGCAGATCCGATGGCACCCTCACGTACTAGATGAGCAGAGAAGCCACAATGGCGTGGACCATGAGGGAGAAAGATGTGGGTGACAAGAAAGTCCACCGCGGGCGATCAAACAGCGGTGAATTGGGCGGCAAATTTGGRAAGTTCGGGCTCCAATAGCGATCTCCGATCACTGTAGGTTGTTCCAGGCAGAGGTGAAACAGAAGCATTGAATTGCAGTAGTGCAGCGACAGGGGAGAAAAGACGGTGCATATAGCGCGGAGGAGTGGCAGCGACTGTAAGGGCGGTGGCAGCAGCTGTAAAAGTAGTGGCAGCGACAAGAAAAGATGAAAGAGGCGGTGTAAGCGGCGGGTAGGGTTTAAGGAGGGTAGATGGCTGATTTAGGGTCTTTTTTTTCTCTTTTTCTCTCTGGTTTTTTTCCTTTTTACTTCAAACTTGGGCCCTAACCCAAACCGTTTGGGCCTCCCTATTCCATAACCAATCCAATCCATTAAATTAAATTCTGCTGACTTTCCTTTCGATAAAAATCTAGTTTTTGAATGAGAAACGAATAAGACTAACAAGTCGAGCCACTAACCAACCAAGGATCCTCTTTCAATTAACACAATAATCCCATACTTACTAAATGTACAATAAAATAATAACCACATAGAAAATTATCCAACCCTAGTTGGCACACATAATCATACGACCATACAAAATTTATAAAAATAAAATCTCGAGTATTACATTATCGTTATCAATTGTTGAGAGGGGTAAGAAGCCATGAAATAAGTTGTACCTTTAAGAATGTGATAGTTTTGCAATGTGGGAACTAAGTACGGGTTAATATTGGCAAATGACGTTCATAGGATAAGCGTTAATTGTTTTAAGTTTGGACAATCGTGTTAAATGAATTTTCTTTTTTGTAATAATATTTAGGTCATTTTTAGGCACATTGACATTAAGAGAGGTCAAGGGACTCCGCTTTGCGATTTAAATAGAATTTTAACGTTAAGAACTCCAGGTAAATAAATCCCTATATTCATCAACTTTATCCTATTTATGTGTTATGTTGTGGTTATATTGGACTATGTTGTAGAATATATTGTGATTTTATTGGATTGTATTGAGTAAGGTGGTTGTGGTCATATTGGTTTATTTCATGTAATATGTTTCGTACTATTAACATGTTGAATGGTGTTTAAATACGAATTTATGTAGTTCATGTCATGGGCATGTAGTTATAGTATCCTACATCATTCCTGGCATGAGCCATTCGTGCATTTAGAAAGCAAATGGTTTAGGAAATAAAATTTGAAAGGAAATGAAACTTTATAAATAAATTATTATTAGGAAATGTTAAAATTTTGAAAAGGAATGTAAACCTAGCCATAAAAGATGTGAGTGGGAAATGGGGCATGGGGGACCGGCGCACCTGGCCTAACCCTCTTATAGGGTAGGGAGATAAGTAATGTTCACCTCTTGGGCGGTGAAAAAGATGAAAGAAAAAGTTAAAGTGATGTTAATCACTATGCGGTTCTACCAGTAGGAAATGTAATCGGGTTCCAAAGAACAATGGCCCACTGCAAGCTTAATAGCTAGGCGTTACACTAAGAGCTCATGACTTTAATGAAATGGAAAGGTTTTAAAAAGTTCTTACATTTTGAAATGGAAGTTTTATAGAAGTATTTGGAAAGTTTTATTGAGGAAGTGAACATGGTATATAGTGCATTTCACATATATTCATGCATGGGATTTGCTTATGGAGCTTTATAGCTCATTTCATTTCATTCATTCTGCATTTCAGGTGATGTGTAGCCAGATGGCGTGTGGAAGTCATTTGTGAGCAAGCCTTGATATCCTGAAGTGTTATTTTAAATAAATTTTAGTGAATAAGATAAATGGTGGAATAGAGAGGTTTCATGTATTGTTTAAGTTTTTTCTTTATTAATTTAACTATTCGTCAATTAAATTCTTTCAAGTTCCGCAAATTTCAATTTTGGTAAATGCTAAGTTAGTAAAAGATTGTTGGAATGCTCTATTTATTTATATTGAATGTTGTTTAGGTTGGAATACGTGATATTTATGAGTATTGAAAATGTTTAGAAACTTTTTGATTGTATACATGGAGTAGTTGTTGAAATTACAGAGGAAACTTTGCCAAAATTTTTATAAAACTTTTTAGACAAAGTATTCAGATTTTTTGTTTTCTATAGTAGTTGATATAAATATGAGTAAGATCAGTAATACTCTCAGTTTAGGACAGTTCCTAATCTGAAGGTGTTACACAGCTTTCCTGGTGAACAAAAATACGGAGAAAACTTCTCAGGATATGGGTTCTGGGTATTCTAGAAATTAGTAGCACTATCGACAGCTTCAAGTTGCGGTTACCCACCAAGCTATAATTTCCCTGTAGGCAGTTACTACCCCTAGGAAGTGTTGTATTTCTCTTAGCTATSATGATTGGCCGTCGAGCAAATTTTAGGAATCAAAATAGACCAAGATTACACGACTTCTAGATTCTCCAAGGTAGGAAACATAGTTTGAGCAGTTGTACCATCTATCGTACAGGGGCTGCAGCATGCCTCCAATATTCTAGCCTTTGAAAATCATTCTGCAACATTAGATTGAGCACAGTAGCAAATTATTGAATAAGGTTTTGCATTAAATCACATGTACATTGTCTCATGGTATGTTTAATGGTAGCAAGGGATGCTGGTACCAATTGAGCTTCAGAAGCATTTTCCGATGTGCTAGGGTCCAATTTTCTGGAACTCCTTTCTTGCACAACAGTTCTCTGTTCCAAGTTTTGCAGAATTCTATTTACTAAGCCAGGTTTTAGCATGCTACCAATTTGAATATTTTAAGACCAGGGAGGACTATTTTGGTCTCTGATCATGATTTGCTGATCGGAGAGCAATCGCATACGCACTTACCAAGTCCCATTGGATGTGCCAATTATATTGGTGTTCAAAAAATGCTTTAGCTAATGTCAGCTAGCCCGTGGATGCTAGCGGCCGTCAAGTACGCTGGATGTGGATAGGTATAGGTCTGCTGGCCTGGCTATCAGTTGATTCACTCATTGCGAGTCTGATTTTCAACACAATGAGATTTACGTTCTTACTAGTTAGCTGTTTCAAAATAATGCTCCTCTTTTTTTTAAAAAAAATTAAAGAGTAAGTTTTTAAGTTAACTAAAGAAATTCCTCAATGATGTGTGTATATGGCTGGCTAAACAAAGTATGATCGACTGAAACGAAAGATAGCATATAGAAATGACTAAAGAATTCAGCTAGAGGATCACTATTTCACAATAACCTATGCAAGTAAATAAGTAATAAAATGGAAAAGTATTAGTTGTAAGCTGAAAGCAAAAAGAGATGATATGTAAACAAGAAAAATATTGAAGCAAGCTAGATAATATTGAATTCGTCAATCAAAAATATGAAAAGGTAGTATATGAAAAAGCAAGTAAATAAAGCTGCAAATTGACATAAATTGGATAAAAACATATAAAGCTGATTAAAAAGCTAAGAAAAGCTAGGTAAAACTAGTTAAGAAAAGCTATATTACATTAGCTAAAGATAACTATAAAGGCTAGCTAAGAAAAGCTAGACAAACATTGGGCCTTTTGTTTTCGTCCCTTTGTCATTGCGTAACACCCCTAAATTAGAAACTTTATCCTAACTCGAAAATGTTACCAATTATTCGGTATCACATAAAATTTGTAGAAACTGGGGAAAATAAATATCTTGAAACTTTAAATAGAAAAGAGGTTTAACAAAAAAAAAAAAATTGAATATTTTAATACAAAAGGTTCATTAAATTTCAGCAGAGTTTCCTTTGTAATATCAACATTTACTCCCTATATACAAATCAAAAAATTCCACAACAACATTTCCATACTCATATATAAATAACTCAAAATCCCAACAACCTCCAAAACTCATCAACCAAGAAAATACTCCTTTAAATTACAACATAGAGATAATTTAAAAGAATAAATTAATGGCTGAATAAATGAATGAATGAATGAGTATATGATTAAAGATTTCCCTATGAAATGACTCCCATTATTCAACAAGAATTTATTTCAAAATAAAACACTCAGGTTTATCAAGTATGCACGTAAGTGACCTCCACGCACCATCTGAATACTCATCAGCTGAAATGCAAAATGACGGGAAAGGGGTGAGCTACAAAGCTYAGTAAGTAAATTCCAAATGCATGAATGCAGATGACATGCGTTATCGGTTATAAATTTCAAAATTCATTTCGTCTAAATTTTCTAAAGTTTTTCCTTTCTAATGTGAGCTCACTTGGTGTATCGCCTAGCCATCAAGCTTGTAATGAGTCATTATTCTTTGGAACTAGATAAATTTCTATCTGTAGTACGGCCATGCGGTTAATATTCATTAACATTTCATTTTCCTTTCACCTCATCAGAGGTACATTTTCCATTTATTTCCACCCTACAAAGAGGGTTAGGTTAGGTGCACAGGTCCCCCACCCCCATTTCCCAGTCACATCTTTTATGGCTTAGGCTTACACCTCTTTTTCCATTTCCTAACTTTCAAAATTCATTACTGTTTGCAATTTCCATTTCCACACCTTATCCTTTAACTCAATTCCCTTATCAAACCATGAACTTGCAAACTTCCCCACGAAAAATGCATCATGATAATGAAATGAACATGAAGCAATGTTCTAACGTGAAAACAAATAGCATTCTCACAAATTTACTTCCACATAATCACATAGTAAACATACTATAACAATTAATATACATCACACTACATTGAAAACAGAAGTCCATACGAAAAGAATGAAATTTACTTACCTGAAGTCTTTAATGTTAGAATTCTACTTTAGTGTAAAACGGAGTCCCTTGGCTGATGTGCCTAGAAATATCCTAATTGTTATTACAAGAAGAAAATTCATTTAACATGATTGTTCAACTTTAAAACATTACATCTATCATACGAACGTCACTCACCCATATTAACCCGTACTTAATTTCGACATTGCAAGCATAACATTCCCAAGGGTATAACTTATTTCATGGCTTTCTACTCTCCCGAACAATGACAAATGATAACACCAAACATAATACGTTTCTAAGTAAACACATTCCTCAAACTAATTACATTCGACCTTAAATCATGTATACACTTAATCTATGTTTCCCACAATTATTAATATAGAACACAATTAAAATGAATCTTTTGATTAATGAGATCACTAAAATAATTGTTTCACCTTTAATACAACAGATCCTAAGTGTGGTGCACCGAGCTATGTTGCACCTCAAGCGTGCGAACGGACGGCGAACAACAGCCCTGGTCGTGCAAGTGCCTGGTCGCTTGGGCATCTGGTAGCCTAGGCCCTGCATTGCCTGGGTGCTTGGTCGCCTAGCCCAAATTAACTAATCAGAAATGAAACTCTATTTTTGATCAAGCTTTCATAGATTTGTTGCTCTGGCGAGCCGTCCGAGTGGGGGGCTGCAAGCTCCAATCAAGTCGCGGTGTGTGCACAGGCCAAGCATTGAGTAGCAAACCAGCAAACTTTGGATGAGGAGGACTAGTTGAGCTCTGCTTTGGGATGGCGGACCAGCGACGTGCAGTAGTCTGTCAACCAATGCACTGGCAACAGGGGAGCAGAGTTGAACAACAGCGCACACGAATAAGGATCAGGACGACTATCGACGATCAGTAGGTAGACTGTCCAGTAGTGAGATCTTCGGGGAACGATTCGAGTAGTGGCATAGAGCATGGAAAGAAACTACCGGCTAGTGGAGCAGTGCTCGGCAAACTCCGATCGAACTTTGAAGGATGAGCAGTGAGATCATCTCTTTTTCGCGCAGCAGGTCAAATCCATCAAGAGGGATATGCTCTGTGCAAATTTGGTGAGCAGCAAAAATTGTAGAGAAACGGCGGCGACGAGGATGTTGAACGGCATCGAAAGGGAGAGGAAATTGGTGGCGGTCTTGGGGGGTTGGGAGAAGAGAGGGGGTGGTAGCATTAGGGTAGGTATAGAATTAGTGTTTTTTTCATTTTTTTTATTTAAATTAGGCCTGGGCCCTAATCAAACCTCTTTTGGGCCTCTCATCCCATAACCAACCAAGCCCAATAAATTAAATTCTGCTGGCTTTATTTTAGGCCATAATTTAACATTAAATTAGCTTTTGGTTTCGATAAGGAACGAATGGGCTCTAACGGGTCGGGCCTAGATTAATTAACTAAAAATATTCTAATTCAAATTGCACAATAAATTCCATATTTAAATAAATATACTCTCACATAAATGCATAAATAAACAATAATAGCATAGATAATTTATTAAACTCTAAATGGCACATAAGTTTTACGATCATATAAAAATTCGTGAAAATGAAAAATAAAATTCTGGGTATTACATGTTGTCTTCCTTAACAAACCCTCAGCCTTCTTTGCACTGCCTTCATCGTGAAAGCACCCGGGTTACCCGCTAAAGAAATTTGTACAAAATTTAGCTAAGAAGCTGAAAAATAATGCATTAAACTAAGCTAAACAAGCTACATAATAATAGAAATAAGATGCATAATGCCTAAGATTGAAGGAATTGATAATAAACTTGATTTATCTGGTGTGATGCGGATTGATTTGAGGGTCTTTCTCTCATTTCTACCTTTTATACTTAGGCTACATTGACCTTTTTGCTTTGATGTGAAGCAAGCCTAAGCCACTTTCCCCATTTTCTGGTTATACTCCCCACTATCGGCCCTTGTTTTGGTTTCTTATCTTATTGGTAAGTTGTGGCTGAGAATCTTGGTAAGGTGGTTCAATCTCTTGTCTTTTGTTTCTCTAATCAACTATTTTTTGTTGATTTATCCCATGTTGATCGGCRGCTATCTTCGTATTTTGTTTGAACTCCATTTACCTATCGATAAAAAATTGTAGACTATAGTCGATTGCCGTCTAGCTGACATAATGCTTACAGCTAGTCGCCTTTTTTGTTTGTTTTCTCTCTAGTTGGTCGCCCTGCTTTTCTTTGTTCTGCCATTTCAATCATCTCTTTTTTGAATGTCAACACAAATGATGCATGATGTCTTGTATCCACACCAATCATTGTAGCTCTAGATTGGTCTCTGCCATTTGAATTAATGTGTGATGCAAATGATTATGATGTAGAAGGTGAAAAAAATATTCCATCCTATCTACTACATGAGCATTATTCTCAATGAAGCACAATTGAACTACACTACACAGAAAATGAGCAACTTGCTCATTTGACAAGTTCAGGGCATATTTGGTGAGGATTTTCATTGTCTTCAAATAACATAAGTGGGGGGGAGGGGTGACTTGGGTTTAAATACATTTTATTCTACTTCTCAAGAAAAGCAACGACTTTTGTTGACACCAGATTTTAGCCAATCCAAATGGTTGAAAATATATGAGATGGCACAGCCTTGTGGTGGCCTTCCAGTGCTAGGATAATGGCTGAGCCATTGAGCAATCAATAAGTCATCGAGATGAAGCTTTATCAACATAAGTTTTCTACTACTTACGGGATTTTTGCCTTCAAAGTGCCCAAGCTTATCCACATTTTACTAGAAGCCCAAGACCATGCCCCACTATCCATAAAATTAAGATGTGCAACTCAATGCAAATTGTAGTGGCTGAAGTGGCTTCATGGAGCCTTTGTTCACAAGAAACTTAGACTTTTCAGCTGAGTATAAAAGGCAGAAAAGAGAAGGAAAATTGGGTAATTGACTCCGTAAACCCATCAATTTTATTAAATTCAATCTCAATTCTACAATTTACGATTTTATGTACTTCATTTACTACAATTCATAGCTTATCTAATTAGCTTAACTTAGATAATTCAACTTTCCAGTATATTCCCAGCTTTCTACTAGATTTACATCTTTCCCATAGATTCATAGCTTTCCTAGAGTCTAAAGACTTTATCCCTTGCAAAGAAAAGGAAAATTTGGCAATTAACTCCACAAACCCATCAATTTTATTAAATTCAATCTCAATTCTGCAATTTATGATTTTATGTACTTCGTTTACTACAATTCAGAGCTTATCTAATTAGCTTAACTTAGCTAATTCAACTTTTCAGTATATTCCCAGCTTTCTAGTAGATTTACATCTTTCCCATAGATTCATAGCTTTCCTAGAGTTTAAAGACTTTATCCCTTGCTTTGGGTTTAGATTTGAAGTTCTATTTCAGTTGTAATCCATCCTTTCATCAATAAATCTTAGTTTTTTCGTCCATATATCTTTACCAGCTTAGCTATCACACAATACACACTTCGACTAAGGGCCTTTTTTAATCATCTCAGGACTATCCTAAAAAGAACGTTCCAGGAGTCTAACAGCCCATCAACTGCTAACTAGAACTCAAACTTGTTATGTTGACTCAAATTCCCCAAAAGCAAGCCAAGCAGCTGGTAATTAATGTCAACTTTTTAGACATAATCTAATTGGCAGGCTGTTAGTCTCTAATCGACTTACACCTATTAGTAGAAGACATTTCTAAGCCCAACATAATTGACATGCCTAGTAGGACCTGGTAAGTATGCATGCGTGGGGTAGGGTATTGCAATACGCAAGATTTCTTTTTAATAATTTTTATTTGATCGTGTGAATTTACATGCCAACTAGGGTTGGATAATGTTCTATGTGGTTATTGTTTAATTGTACGTTTAATACATGTTAATCGAATGAGAGTCTTTGGCTAGTTAGAGGCTCGACTTGTTGGGCATATTCGCTTTTCTGTCTGAAACTACATTTTTATAGGAAGAAAAGCCCGTTGAATTTAATTTGGATTTTAGTTAATTATGCATGGGAAGGCCCAAAGGATTTGGGTTATGGCCTAAGTTTAAAAAAAAAAAAAAAAAAACCCAAAGTCTTCTTCTTCCTTCCT
>MEJB01000040.1:1183521-1227184 GCA_001752375.1 Rhazya stricta
TGCAGAAACTAGGTTTCAAAACTAAGAGGCTTCTATTAAGAATATTGAGAATCAAGTAGGGTAATTTGATAATATGCTTAGCCAAAAAGTTCAAGGCTCCTTACCTAGTAACACCGAAATCAATCCAAGAAGTGTAATACCATATATTTAAGAAGTGGGAGAATGATAGAGGATCTTAAAGGTGATTCAAAGAAAAGAAGACTCTAATGTAATACCCGGGATTTTTCTTTTATAAAATTTTTGTTTGTTCGTATGAATTTGTGTGCCAACTAGGGTTGGACAATTTTCTATGTGGTTATTATTTAATTGTACGTTTAATAAGTATGAGATTATCATGTTAATCGAATAATGGTCCTTGGTTGGTTAGTCGCTCAACCTGTTGGGCCTATTCATTTATCAGTCAAAAACTAGATTTTTATCAAAAGAAAAGCCCATAGAATTTAATTTAATAGATTGGATTAGTTATGGAATGGGAAGGCCCAAAGGATTTGGGTTATGGCCTAAGTTAAAAAAAAAAAAAAAAAAACCCAAAGTCTTCTTCTTCCTTCCTATTGTGATGCCGCCACCCACTCCCAGGAAACCCTAACCACCCTACCCGCTGCTAGCGTTTCTCCCTTGCCAACTCGACGCCTCGTTATGGCCTTTCCTTTCTCCTTCTTCTCTCTCCCTCTTCTCTTCCCTTCTCCCACTATCGACACTCGAAGTGGCCGCTGCTCATCGCTGTTTGCGATTGGCAGGCCTCTCATCGTACAGGAGTTCCCTACCAAATCCGTCCCTTCCACGCGAGAACTCAAAGGATGCCACTCGTAGCACGCATCGCCAGTAGTCGATTCTYGGAGCCACAACAGATCTGCTCTCCTTAGATTTGTAGTTGTTCGAAGAAGCGCTGCAACGCGACCTGAACAACCAAGTCTCCCTCCTTGCTATTGCGTGTCATCCATCCTCGTCTACTGCTCGCTGCCGTTTCTGGTTATGCCACGGCGGGTTGCTGCACACTAGAGGCACAAGATTTGCATCTGATCGGAGTCTATAGCTACTCGGGACGAAGCTCTCCGCCCAGATCTGCCATCTTCATCTTCTCTGCTCGATCGGAGTTTGCTATAGCCGCTCTGGATGAAGCGATTTGCCACCAGAATCTGCCATCGCTCCCCACTTCTTCCTCCCTCGYGACCTGATCTAGACGTCCGCACTGCTGCACCACTCACTTGACTTGCGGGTTGCTGCGCGTCGTCCATCCTCAGCTGCTCTCCGCCTTGGTTCCGCCCTAAGAGGGTGTTTAGACTAGCGATAACTCGGGGGCTGAATTCTTGCTGGCTGTTCACCATCTTCCAGCACCAGGCGCCCAGCAAGCACCCAGGCGCTCCGCCCCCAAGTGCCAGTGCCAGAGCCAGCGGGCGCTCAGCACTAAGTGCCCAGCGCCTAGGTGCCCGACTCCCAGGGCTATTGCGCGTACCACTAGAGCGCGCGCCAAAGAATCCAATACCACTTTCGAGACACTTGGACTTTGTGAGCTTAAAAGGTGAAAATATTATTAATTAATGTTAAAATTTATAACCTATGAAATTATATCCTAAAGTAAAGTTGTGGGAGAAAATAGATTAGGTTTAATACCTTAGCTAAGGAGTTTAAATTGTACCCCTAAAAGACGTGATAATTGGTAATGTGGGAACTAAGTATGGATTAATAATTGACAAATGACATTCTTGGAATAAACACTGAATATCTGAGTTGGGATAGTCGTATTAAATAGACTTTCCTTCTGTAGTCACTAATAGGTCGTTTCGAGTGCCTTAACGTTGAGAAAGATCGAAGGATTTCACTTCGTGATTTAAATAAGAACCTTGTAATGTAAAGGACGATAAGTAAGTAAACTCTCACATTTTCATTAACGTATATGTGTTGTGGTTATAAAATTGCTCTTAGGTGAATTGAATGTGTACTGATAATTGCTCTTATGTGTTATAACTTTTAGTATGTGACTTTTATTACTCATTGACATGTTAGAAATTTTAAGTTAAGGGTTCATGTGCTCCACAAGCATATAGATTGCAGTAGTTGCATATTTCTTGTATGGACATAATCATACATTCAAGAAAGGAAAGGTTTTTAAAGAAAGAAATTTGAAAAACTAAATGTTTTGAGGAATGAAGTTTTAAAGATGTTATTTTTATGATGAATGATTTCCAGATGTTAAGGATTTTGAAAAAGGGGTGCAAAACCTAGCAATGAAAGATGTGAGTGGAAAATGAGGCATGGGGGACCGGTGCACCCGAACTGACCCTCGGGGAGGGTAGGTAATGATCCACCTCGGGGAGGTGAAGAGATGAAAGAATATTAACCGCTTTGTGGTACTACCGGTAAGAATGTAATCAGGTTCTAAATAACTACGGCTCACTACAGAGCTTAATAGCTAGGCGTTACACTATAGTGAGCTCACAAATATATTGAAATGAGAGGTTTTACAAAGTTCTTGCATTTTGAAAGGAAAAATTTTATGGAAAAGTTATACAAAAAAATAATTTGAAAGTTTTCATTGGGAAAGTGAAATTTTACAATTCATGACATGTAGGGCATGTTTATGCATTCATGCATAAGATTTACTTATTGGGCTTTATAGCTCATTCCATTTTCTCTCATTTACATTTCAGATGATGTGTAGCTAGATGGTGCGAGGAGGTCACTTGTGGGCAAACCAAGATACCCTGAAGTTATTTTAAATGAATGTTATTTATAAGATGGTTGTTGACTAGAATGGCTTTTGCTTATTATTCAGTATTTCTTATTTGGTTTAAATTCTTTTGGGTTTCCGCAAATTCATGTCAGTGAGTAAATGGTGACATTGCCGAGCTAGGATAAAGTTTCTTAATCTGGGGGTGTTACACAATACACACTTCGACTAAGGGACTTTTTTAATCATCTCATGACCATCCTAAAAAGAAGGCTCCACGAGTCTAATAGCCCATCTGCTGCTAACTAGAACTCAAACTTGTTGTGTTAACTCAAATTCTGCAAAAGCAAGCCAAGCAGCTGGTAACCAATGTCAGCTTTTCAGACTTAATCCAATTGACAGGCAGTTAGTCTCTAATCAACTTACACCTATTGGTAGAAGACATTTCTAAGCCCAACATAATTGACATGCCTAGTGGGCCCTAGTAAGTATGCATGCGTTTATGTTGTGGTTGATGAATCATGGCTGATGACTATTACAGTCCACCTAGGTATCTCGACACTTCTAGCCCATTCTTATAGACACCATAAACTAGATCAGTTGGTACTATCCGTTAGACTTTCGAGCAGTAAACCACTATCCATACCGAAGAATTTAGGCATGTTTTGATCCTAGCACCTTATCGGCTGGCCCTAAGGAACAATTGATTGCCATATCTCTAATGGCCATAAAATATATCATTGACCAATGTAACAACAAGATGATATTTTATATGCTCCAACAAATAGGTCTCCTGATAATACCAATGATAACGAATGAGATCCATGAACTAAGACAGTTGACGAATTTAGCTTCCCAACCACCGCTGTAATCAGTTGACTATTCAAAAGTTAGGCAGATATGGTACTCCCCRAACGACAAATTCCAATATAGTTCCATAACCATGGCCAAAAGAGATCAAACTATCTTCCAACCTGGGGTAGACAAGTGTGAGAGGATCTAATTATCATTATTCATGAGGCACAGGCCAAATGGTCTCCTTTCATTCCCTTGGGAGGTAAAATACTCCTCCATATGTTGTGCGACAAGACAACGGCAACCAAGGTTATGCTGGACCAACTGGGAGGCACGCTTGGTCGATCATGTGGCTTATTTTCATGGACAAGCATAAAATCCTACCCTAGAGCATGGTCACCTTACCAGTAGGAAGCCATACCTCGTTTCTCCGATATCAGTTGGTGAACCCTTGTCCTCAACCATAAGTGGATGCAAATATGGTAGCAGATGTACTCAAGAAGTAATTTAGCATAAATGTCAGAAGCAATGATTAGCCAATCTATATAAAAATCTTCATCGTGAGTGGATAGATTATAAGCTTATTTTGCCATGAGGATGTAAAATTCCTAAATTCACTACTTGTTCAAGCAAGGATGAAAAAATAATTTTGGAGCGTACCGCTTTATTCATAGCCTAATGCAAAGAGCTAGGCAATAATGAGTTGTATAACCTCTATCTATTTTCTTTATCTCTTGCAGGRACACCCTTCTCCTGTTACACCAATCTAGTAGCCAACTCAGTTCATAGTTGGGGAGATGATGTAGGTGAAAACCTATTGATTACAAAAGCATTCATTTACCTATTTATACCATTTTTTATGAGCCTTTGAATTGTTTTGTACCATTTTACCTCAAACAGTTGCCCTATTTAGTTAAGTAACATTATTCTTGTTAAAGTCTGAAATTGTGGAATTAGGACAATTATTGAGCTAAAAATGCTTCATTTTTGTAGACGATTGATTCCACCAAGAATTTTGTGGCATTATTTGAATCGGATGGCAAAATGTCGAGTTCAAAAGCAATGCTGTAGCATTGTTTACAACATTGGTAGTTGGAAAAGAGTCCAATAAAATAAGTCCACATGGTCAAAGCATTTCCAATGACATGAAGACATGCGGAAAGCACTAAGAGAAGCAACCATTAGGAGGCCTACACTTGGTGATGCGAACCCCGCCTAACCCGTAGAACGAAACCCGACAACAAGTGGATAAGTAATCACAAGTCTCCAAGATAAATTTTGTGGGATCTTGACTCGTTGCCTAGAAAGACAAGAACACAGAATCACCAAAAAAAGGTAGAAGCCACACTTAGCAATCACGAACTAGCTCATGAATTATAGACGATTAGTCAAGATAGTAGAACACCACAAGCCATAGCTTGATAAGTTYAAGGTTGAATAAAACACTCCCAAAGTATTTTTAATCCTTAAAACATTCTTACAAAGTCTTGAATGAAAGTCATTTGTAATAATCAAACCCTAGAAAAAGAAGGAAAGAAACTGATGAAGGTGATGCCACAAAGGAGGCCGAAGAAGCTGAAAATTGTTCAAGTCAAATCTATCATTTGACTAGAGGTTAAGCAAGAGTTAAACAAGTTAAACTAGAGATCACTAGCCTAAGCATACATGTATAACTTAACTCAATGCTGCCTAACACTTAAATACAAATGCCAATATTTCTCCCCTTTGAAATTATAAAAAAGAATAAAGGATCATTGAAAGGTATTGATGTAAGGTTAATACACTCTCATATGTAGAAGTCATCAAATCATTGAGGTGCGACAATACCTAAAAACCATACTTTTGTATTCATAAAGTATAAATAAAGTAGTGTAATACAAGTATAAGATACATCAAGAGTAAATCATAAAACCAATGAAAGAAGAAAATAAGGGTGCATTCTCTTTGGCGCTTTAAATTTTGAATTTATTTTGAATTTTCAGTTTGAGTATGTAAGTACAAAGTTTTGGTTATCATAGAAGTATTTGAATTTTGAATTAATTCTTGCATTATCACCAAACATCATGATTATCGATTAACACAAACACTTACGGTTATGTGGGGATACCTATGGTTATCTTATAGATGAGTTATCATAATTATCTTTTAGATAAGAATTTTAAAATCTTTTAGAGATTTGATTATCGATTTATTTCTTATCTTGTTTCCTGCAAGATCAACTATATAACTAGGCTCATTAGTCTAGACTTGGTTAATAAATATAGGGTGAAGAAAATAAAACTATGAGGGTCATATTTAATTGTATTTGTTCATAGATTAATATTGATTAATGTTTACTCAATATTGATTAATTATTATTGTATGCTTGGCTCCTACCTTGTTGTTCGTTGAACCATAACAAGTTTTTTTAGGGATTCAAAAAATAAAGCTGGATGCATTTTCCAGGACAACAAACAGAAGGGAATTCTGCCAATTGAAGTCAAATAAAGCTCATGAAATAAACTTAATGGCTACAAGATTTGATATACTAAAAGGGATTTTTATTTTATTATGAATAATTGATGTATAAGTTTGTTCAACATTAGTTGATTTAGTAGATTTCTGTTGACACCTGGACATGGTCCAATGGATGCAGGCATTGATGCCGAACCATGTCAAATCATACCTCTACCATCTATATTGTAGTTTGATATATTTATATCCAATAGGTGATTATTAATCTTATAAAGCAACTCACTAAAAGAAGTAGTAATCAACACCTACAAGTGGTAGCAGAGCGGGTTGTTGTTCATCAGGATTAGATCCAACTTGTGTTGATTGTTTTGCTTCTAATTATACCTTACTTATTATTTTGGATCGGATTGAACTTAATATATCATATTTGTTGTTTTACAGTGATTGTGTCCATATTAGTTTTTGTGTGCACGCACTGACACTATTGTTTTGGTTGTTATGGTTGACTTTCATGACTTCCGTAAAGGAGGTTCCACTCATAGACCTCTCTTGTTTGATGGAATTAATTACCCTATGTGAAAAGCCAGAATGAGAACTTTCTTGCAAGCTATAGATGAATGTGTTTGGGATTTTGTAGTTACAGGTTATGGTCCCCCTTAAATCGCTAAGGATGGTAGTATCACTTTTAAATTAGCACTTGAATGGGATAGTGATGAACTTGATAAAGTTAATTGGAACTCTAAGGCACTACATGCTATATTTAATGTTGTTACTCTAAAATAAATGCAAGTGATTACTACATTTGAAATTGCTAAGGAAGCATGGGATAAATTAGAAACCAAAAAAAAAGGGACTGATCAAGTAAAAAGGTCAAGGTTAAGGAGTCTAACAACTGAGTTTGAGAATATGTCTATGTCTGAAAATGAATCTATTACTAATTATCATGGAAAACTGTGTAATTTATCAAATGAACGCTTTGTTCTTGGTGAATCATATTCTAATGCTAAACTTGTCATGAAAGTCCTATATTCACTTCCAAAGAGATCCAAAGCTAAGGTTAGTTCCATTGAAGATATTGACGAAATTGACTTAGRTGAATTGATTGGCTCATTGCAAATACATGAACAAAATCTAAAATGATGGGATAAAGATAGATATTCCATGGACTCCAAAATCATTGATGAGAATACAAGTGCATTGCTGAAGAAGAACTTCAACAAATATCTAAGGAGGAACATTAAGAAAAAGTATGGTTAGTGAGAAGGTAACAAAAAGGATAAGGGCATTCAATGTCGTGAATTCAAAGGATTTGGTCATGTTTAGGCAGAATGTGCAAACACCCTGAAAACGAATGACCAAAATTACCTAGATTTTATGGTGATGAAGACTACCGATGTAATACCCAAGATATTATTTTTCATTTTTATGAATTTTGTATGATCACATGAATTGTGTGCCAACTAAGATTTGATAAATTTTCTATGTGATTGTTATTGTAGTACTCGAGATTTCTTTTTATTAATTTTTATTTGATTGTGTGAATTTACGTGCCAACTAGGATTGGGTATATGTGGTTATTGTTTTAATTGTACGTTTAATAAGTACGAAATTATCATGTTTGTTTGATTAGGGCCCTTAGTTTGTTAAAGGCTCAACTTATTAGGTTTATTGTTTTCATTCAGAAAACTAGATTTTTATCGAAAGAAAAGCTCGTATAATTTAATTTAATGGATTGGGGTTAATTATGGATGGGAAGGCCCGAAGGATTTGGGTTAAGACTAAGTTTTAAAAAAAAAAAAAGAATGAAGAACGAAAAACCCTAGAATCTTCTTCTTCTTCTTCCTTATTGTGCTGCCGCTGCCCAAACCCTACCCTAACTGCACTGCCCCAGACCTTACCCGCCTCTTCTTCTTCTCCTCTCGCAGTCGCCACCACTCCTCCTCTGCTGACGCTGCACAGAACGTCACTATCATTGTTGTATGCCATGTCTCACACACCGATGCTATTGTTTGCACCAAATCTGCTCGCGGCGTACCCACTTGACCAAATTGGTTAGCTGCTCGGGAGAGACGTCAAACTTTGCTGTTCGATGAGGTCTTTCGCAGCGGCCTACTGAGTGTGTTGCTCGAGAGTCACCGTTCCGCTCGACCAAGATTTGCACAACCCGTGCTGCTCATCAGTCTGAGCACTATTAGATCTGCATGCGTGGCCGATCGAAGCCTCAGATCCGGAGTTGCCGATGCATCAGTTGCTCACCTGCGGCTCGTCGACAGTTCGTGCTATCCTCCGCTTGGACCATTTACCTATTCAGGTCAGTTCACCATCGTCTGCTCGATGAAGCGGTCTGCTCAGATCTGCCATTTTCGTCTTCTCTACTCAACTGGAGTTTGCCATAGCTGCCCTAGACGAAGCAGCTCGCTATCGGAATCTGCCATCTTTTCCCTTTTCTTCCTCCCTCGCGACCTGGTTTAGACTTCAGCTCTGATGTACCACTCGCTCGGCTTGCGAGTGGCTGCGCGTCGTCCATCCTCAGCAGCTCACCGCCTTCGTTCCTTCCTGAGAGGGTGCTCGGACTAGCGGCAACTCGGGGGCCGGACTCTGTCTAGCTGTTCGCAGGCGCCCAACAAGCACYAGGCGCTCAGCAGCAGCAGGCGCCTAGCGCCCAACGCCCAGGCGCCCGACGCCCAGACGCCCAGGATTGTTGCGCGCGCGCCGCATGAGCGCATGCCCGAGAACCCATTATTAAATAATATTAAAATTTATGACTTATGAAATTATATTCTAACGTAAAATTGTGAAGAACATAGATTAAGTTTAATACCCGAGCGAAGGAGTTTAAATTGTATCCTTAAAAGACATGATAATTGGTAATGTGAGAACTAAGTATGGATTAATAATTGGCAATTGATATTAGTGGAATAAATCCTAATATATGAGTTGGGACCATCATACTAAATAAACTATTTTTTTGTAATCAAAATTAGGTAGTTTCGAGTGCCTTGACGTTGAGAACAGTCGAGGGATTTCATTGCACTACTTAAATAAGAACCTTTAACGTAAAGGACTACGGATAAGTAAATTCTCCCATTTCATTAATACATATGAATGAATGTATCTAAATTCCTTAGGTGGATTAATGTGTTGTATATGAGATTCTATGTAAGTGAATTCCCACATTCCATTAATGCATGTATGCTTCTAAATTCCTTTGTGGTGAAATGGATATGTTGCCTATGAGTTCTATGTAAGTAAATTCTCTCACACTCTCATTAAAGCATATATATGGTTGTTATAATTAAATCGCTCTTAGGTGAATTGAATGTGTATTGAATATGAGTTCTATGTAAGTAAACTCTCACATTCTATTAATGCATATGTATTTATGCTTCTAAATTCCTCTGTGGTGAAGTGGATGTGTTGTCAATGAGCTCTATGTAAGTAAATCCCTATACCCACCTACCTTTTTCATTATGTGTTATGTGGTAACTATATTGGAATATGATATATTGTATTGAATGATTTCAGATAATAAGTATATTTTGTACTATTTTATGTGAACGGTGTTTATATACAGTTTATGTATTTCATGTCATGGGCATGTAGTTGCAGAAATTCTAAATCATTCTTGGCACGAACCATTCATACATTTAGGAAGCGAGCGGTGTWGGAAATGAATTTTGAAAGGGAATGAATTTTATAAATGTATTATGTTCAGGAAAATGTTAAGATTTTTGGAAAAGAGTGTAAACTTAGCCATGAAAGATGTGAGTGGGAAATGGGGTATGGGGGACTGGCATACCCGAACCGACCCTCTGGGAGGGAGGTAATGATTCATCTTTGGGAGGTGAAAAGATGAAAGGAAAAGTAAAGGAATGTTAACCGCTACTACTGGTAGGAATGTAATCGGGTTCCAAAGAACAAATGGCCCACTGCAGCCTAATGGCTAGGCCTTACACTCTAGTGAGCTCACGAATGAAAGGAAATGGAATGTTTTACTGTAAGTAAATTTGGAAGGAAAGGTTTTGTAAAGAGTTTTYGAAAAGGGAATGTTTGGAAAATCTTTCATTAAAAAGGCGAAATTCTATAATTACATGACATATAGGGCATGTTTATACATTCATGCATGAGGTTTACTTACTGAGCTTTTTAACTCATTCCTTTCTCTCATTTGCATTTCAGATGATGTGTAGTCAGATGGTGCGAGGAGGTCGCTTATGGGCAAATCAAGATACCCTGAAGTCAATGTAAATAAATGTTATGGATTAAGATAATTGTATTAAGTATCTATTATTTGGGTTAAATTCTTTTGAGCCTCCGCAAATTCTTATCAATGAATAAATAGTGACATTCCTGGGTTAGGATAAAGGTTCCTAATCTGGGGCTATGACATTATGAGTTCGCATTCAATTCACATAGAGATTCAATCATGATAACAACACATTTGCATCATCACTAAATAAGAATGTCAAAATTTACTTACATAAAACTCARATCCAAAACAACAATACATATACGTCAACGGTATCAGAGCCAAGTTGCTCTTGTTTTCTAAACAGTTTTCTACAGACTTCGTCTTGCACGGTATACAGGCCTCAAGGTGATAACAGTTTCGACTGTTAAAAATCCCTCTGTTGCTGGTATTAACAATTGTCCCTCCAATCGGTTGGTTAATCCCAATCCCTCTAGTGTATAGGACGTAATCCTAACGTACTGTGCAAAGACTGAGTTCTGAACCTATACAGTTTTCTATTTAAACAGTGTTTATCCCTTTAAACATTATTTTACTATTTACTATGGAATCGGCGGAGTCCCTGTTGAAGATAACGTCCGTTGGCGAGCCTGTGGAAATCCGACGATCAGCCTGAGTGAGGTGGTCCTGGTGGGTGCTCCTAGCAAGGCTTCACTAGAACTCTTAAGATCTCTGTAAGTAAACAGTTAAAATGATGTCTAAAGCTTTAAACTTGTTTAAAGGAAAATTTATAGATAGTTCTGAACCTAGTATTGCCTCTACATCAGAATTACATGATACATCTGAAGTGAATACATGTGAATTGAACATAGCTAAAAAAGAACAAGATTACATAACTGGAATATACCTAAGGTAGATATCTCTACATTTTATCAGAAAGGATCTTTTGAGATTTTTACTGATTATGCTATTAAAACCTCTGAACATACGTTTTCAATTAGAAATAATTGTGAAACTATACAATTATTAAGCAAAGCCAGTATTGAACATCATAGGAAGAAATATAGATTTTTGCATATAGGACTTGTACTGATTGCTGTTAAACCAATGTTTAGACTTGGTTTAGATATCCCTATACTGATTATGCTTAGAGATGCTAGGCATAGTAAATTTGAACATTCGTTGTTAGCTGTGTTAGAATCTAATGTGGCTAATGGACCAGTTTACAGTAATTGTTATCTAAACTTTATTGTAAATTTAACCGATGAAAATATATTAAAAACTTTAACTATAAATATTCAGCCAAAAAATTTATCTTTAGATAGATCTAAATCTATTGGATTAGTTTACAGAGTATACTATAAAATAATGAATACTTTAGCTCCTAGGGCTAAGAAAGTATCCAGAATAGGAGAATCGTTGTTATTTGAGTCTAATACAGAACATACAAATACATATATACCTAGATCAATTCCTTGGAATGAATTACTACAGAATGACTCTAATTGGAATTTAGAACAGATTCAAGATATTAGTCATAAACCTGAATATAGAATTGAACTAGGAAGACTATCTAATATAACTGAATTTAGTGATGGATCAGCATCATTAAACTTTTCTAAAAGAAAGTTTAGCAGTAGATTTACAGGAGAAACATCTTTTTCTGTACATGAAGAAGATAAAACAAAATTACATAGTGTTGATTTTGATAGAAATATTCCTATGCTTAGATATGCTAGGCATAGTAAATTTGAACATTCGCTGTTAGCTGTGTTAGAATCTAACGTGGCTAATAGATCAGTTTACAGTAATTGTTATCCAAACTTTACTATAGATTTAACTGATGAAAATATATTAAAAACTTTAACTATAAATATTCAGACAAAAAATTTATCTTTAGATAGATCTAAATCTATTGGATTAGTTTACATAGCATATTATAAAGTAATGAATACTTTAGCTCCTAGAGCTAAGATTGTATCTAGAATTGGTGAATCTTTGTTATTTGAATCTAAYACAGAATATACAAATACGTATATACCTAGATCCATTCCTTGGAATGAATTATTACAAAAATTACCTGCAGAGTTATTAGACAGATAAGTCAGGTGCCATCTGACTTGCAGTCGGACTATAATCTATTCCAGATTCTCTCATACTTTGAGATCGAAAGGAAGCAATCTGTACAAGTCCTATATGCAAAAATCTATATTTCTTCCTATGATATTCAATACTAGCTTTGCTTAATAATTGTATAGTTTCACAATTATTTCTAATTGAAAACGTATGTTCAGAGTTTTTAATAGCATAATCAGTAAAAATCTAAAAAGATCCTTTCTGATAAAATGTAGAGATATYTACCTTAGGTATATTCCAGTTATGTAAGTCTTGTTCTATTTTAGCTATGTTCAATTCACATGTATTCACTTTAGATGTATCATGTAATTCTAATGTAGAGGCAATACTAGGTTCAAAACTATCTACAGATTTTCCTTTAAACAAGTTTAAAGCTTTAGACATCATTTTAACTGTTTACTTACAGAGATCTTAAGAGTTCTAGTGAAGCCTTGCCGGGAGCACCCACCGGGACCACCTCACTCGGGCTGACCATCGAATTTCCACGGGCTCGCCAACGGATGTTATCTTCAACAGGGACTCCGCTGATTCCATAGTAAATAGTAAAATAATGTTTAAAGGGATAAACACTGTTTAAACAGAAAACTGTATAGGTTCAAAACTCAGTCTTTGCACAGTACGTTAGGATTACATCCTATACACCAGAGGAATAGGGATTAACCAACCAACTGGAGGGACAACTGTTAATACCAGCAACAGAGGGGTTTTTAACAGTCGAAACTGTTATCACCTTGAAGCCTATATACTGTGCAAGACGAAGTCTGTAGAAAACTGTTTAGAAAACAAGAGCAAATGTCTCTGATACCACCTACATTGAATATGATTATTAGTGATAATTGGCAATTAAATAAAGATTTATTACGAAAATGGTTTTATTCTGAAGATAAAACTGATAAATAAAATTGATTTCGTAAATCTTTTTCCCCCCAGGAAAGGGATGATATAAGAACCGCTTGGTATGGTGAAATGAATAGGTTACATTTACACTTAGAATTTTTTAGTTAGCTTGATAAATATTTAAAAAACCAAGAACAATGGAAACAACATAATGAAGTGAATATGGTACAAAATTGGAATACGACTTCGGGAAAAACAATTAGTTCAGTTGACCCTCCATTAGCCGAAATAGCCTTAAATGTAGATGGAAATATAATCTTAGCTAGCCTTTTTAAGACAATTTCAAAAACTAGGAAAGAAGATTCTCAGCCTAAATTAAAAGACATAGATAAGATTTATCAACAAAATAATTATACAAATCAGAAATTACATAGTCTGTCTGAACAGGTAAATAAGTTAGAAAGTCCTTCTTCACTTAGTAGATCTCCTCAAAAGATTAACCCTGAACAGCCTTTATTTAAAGTTGATAGTTCTCAAAAATTTACACTTAGTACAGATACAGATCTATTAAGAGCTATTACACAGAAAAATAGAGAATTTAAATTTAGATAAAAGAAAGAATATAAATAATTTGACTACTAAAGAAGATAGCCAATTTGAGATAGAAAATGAAATAAATGAACTAAGTATTAATAAATTAAAAGGAAGTAATAAAAAATATAAAATGGGTAGAACTTATAGTAAAACTATAAATTATTATCCTAGACCTTCATTCCCTGATACCCAATTTGAAGAAACACGTGGACAGTTTCATTATAATGCTGATACTTTATATGATTGGAACTTAGATGGATTAACAGAACATCAAATATATATACATTATTAAATGAAATGGGAATAGCAATAGCAGCTTATAAGTCAACAGGAAGAAGTGATGTAGAAGCAGCTGAAATGATAGTATCTGGATTTACTGGAACTCTTAGAGG
This sequence comes from Rhazya stricta, assembly GCA_001752375.1. NCBI lineage: Eukaryota > Viridiplantae > Streptophyta > Magnoliopsida > Gentianales > Apocynaceae > Rhazya > Rhazya stricta. The sequence continues at coordinate 1,197,587 of MEJB01000040.1, forward strand.
ATGGTGGGATAATGTTTTAACTGAAACAGAGAGGTTAAATATTAAAACTGCAACTAAACAAGTGATATCTAATGCAACAGAAAGTACATCTCAACCTGGACAGATAATAACTGTGGTTACTACTATACAAGATGCTACAAATACTTTATTATTTACTATATGTAAATATTTTTTAGGAAATCCTGAGAAGTTTCAACAGAGAAGTTCTGAAATCTTAATTAATCTTAGATGTCCTAGATTACATGACTTTAGATGGTATAAAGATATGTTTTTAACTAAGTTAATGATCAGACATGATGCTCACTCTATATTTTGGAAAGAAAGATTTTTAGCAGGATTACCAAAATTATTCGCAGAAAAAGTTAGAAATAAAATAAGAGAAGCTAATAACGGAGATATTCCATATGCTAATTTAACTTATGGTGATCTGATTAATTATGTAAATAACACAGGATTAAGCTTATGTAATGATATTAAATTAGCCAATAGAGTACAACATGAGAATGTTGTATTATCAAAAGAATTAGGTGGATTCTGTGATCAGTTTGTAATTTTTACAGAAAAAAAGTGCTCCATCTAATAGAGTTAAAAAATGAATTAAAAAGAAATCTAAAATAGATAAAGAATATAAAAAGAAATCTAGATATAGTTTACTTTCTAAGAAAACATTATCTAAATCAAAGAGTAGTTTAACTAAGAAAAGTTCTTCTAAAGACTCTAAACAGAGTAGTTCTGRAATAGGTCCTTTAAGTAATATAAAATGTTGAAAATGTGAAAAGACAGGCCATTCGGCAAAAAACTGCAAAGTAAAAGAAAAGATTAACAATCTTGAATTAGATGAAAATATTAAGAAATAAATATTTGAATTATTAGATCATGAAGATACAGATAATGATATAGTTTAGCTCTTCTGAATTTGAAGATGATTATTAGATAAATGAGTTAGTTGACAGTTCTTCTGAAATAGAATCTGATGATAATTGTGTTAATGCTATAGGATATTGTTATCCTAGTATTAATGTGATTTCATCTTCTAATAAGAAGTTTTTCTTAGAACTTATAGATAAGATTAAAGATGATGAAGTTAAGAAAGAATATTTATTAAAATTAAAGGATATAATTGTAACAGAAGTCCATAAACATGATATTAAACCTTTTAACTTTAATGAAATTACTTCTAGATTTCAACAGGAAACTCATCAAGTATCTGTAACTGATTTGCAGCAGGAAATTAACATATTAAAAAAAGGAATTAAAGGAATTACAATTTCAAGTAGGAGTTTTAACAAATATAGTTAAAGAAAATAAAGACAAACAAAAGATAGTTGAAGAAGAAACACCTATCTTAGAAACTTCTGATAAAACTTTGGAAGTATTTAATACTGATTATATTTCTTTAATCTCTGAAGTTAATTATCAAAAATGGTATGTTCATATTTATATTAAAATTAGAAATGAATTTGTATTAGATACTATAGCTTTATTAGACAGTGGTGCTGATCAAAATTGTATTCAAGAAGGATTAGTACCTACTAAATACTTTGAAAAAATGAAAGAAGGTTTAAATAGTGCTAGTGGATCTAAATTGATTGTAAATTATAAGTTATCGAATGCTTTAATATGTAATAATCAAGTTTGTTTTAAAAATACATTTATTCTAGCTAAAACTTTGACTCAGAGTATAATTTTAGGAACATCCTTTCTTACTCAGATTTATCCCTTTACAGTAGATAGAGATGGTGTACATACAAGAGTATTACATGAAGATATTATATTTAACTTTGTAACTGCACCAACAACAAAAGAAATAAATGATTTGAAAATTCTACTATTAGTAAAAGAATAAACTGTATTAGTAAACACATAAGTTATTTGCAAGAAGAAGTTAAAATAGGAAAAAATAAAACAGTTATTAGAAACAGAAAAGATGAAAAAACAAATAAAAGATTTTGAAAATTTATTAATAAAAGAAGTATGCTCAGACCTGCCTAATGCGTTTTGGGAATGCAAGAAGCATATTGTTAGCTTACCTCATGAAGTAGGATTTACTGATAAAGATATACCAATTAAAGCTAGAACAATTCAAACGAATTCTGAATTATTAGAATATTGTAAAAAAGAAATACATGTTTTATTAGATAAAGGATTAATTAGACCATCCAAGTCTCCTTGGAGTTGTGCAGCTTTTTATGTGAATAATGCAGCTAAAAAAGAGCGTGGAGCTCCTAGATTAGTCATTAATTATAAGCCATTAAACAAAGCATTGCAATGGATTAGATATCCTATACCTAATAAACGAGATTTACTTAAAAGAACTTATGGTTCTAATCTTTATAGTAAGTTTGATTTGAAATCTGGATTTTGGCAAATTCAGATAGCTGAACAGGATAGATATAAGACTGCTTTCACAGTACTCTTTGGACATTATGAATGAAATGTAATGCCCTTTGGATTAAAAAATGCACCCTCTGAATTTCAAAATATGATGAATGAAATCTTTACCCCTTATACTGATTTTTGTATTATTTATATTGATGATGTGGTAGTATTTTCTAAGTCAATTGAACAGCATTTTAAGCATCTGCACATATTCTTTAAGACTATTAAGAGAAATGGTTTAGTTTTATCTGCTACTAAAATGAAATTATTTCAGACTACATGTAGATTTTTAGGTCACGAACTGAGTCAAGGTACATATAAACCAATTTGTAAAGCAATTAGTTTTGGAAATAAATTTCTTGATGAAATTAAGGATAAACAGCAATTACAAATATTTTTAGATTGTTTAAATTATGTGTCAGATTTTATTAAAAATCTTAGGATAATAGTTGAACCCTTATACAAAAGATTAAGAAGAAATGCACCCGCATGGACTGAAGAACAGATTAATACTATAAAAAAGATTAAAGAATTAATAAAAAGTCTGCCATGCCTTGGGATACCACATCTGGATGCATTGATGGTGGTTGAAACGGATGCCTCGGAACTTGACTACGGCGGTATCTTAAAGCAGAGATTACCTGATTCGACTGTTGAACAATTGGTAAGGTATCATTCAGGTATTTGGATTTCTGCACAGAAAAATTATTCTACTATTAAAAAAAAAATTTTATCTATAGTGCTATGTATTACTATAACATCCCGAATTTTACTTTTATGAATTTTTGTTTGATTTTGTGTGAAAGTGTGTGCCAACTAGGGTTGAACATTTTATATGATTAATATTTTTTAATCGCACGTTTAGTAGGTGCAAAAATATTGCCCTTGTCGAATAAGAGTTATCGTTTGGTTAAAAGCTCGACTCGTGGCCCTATTTGTTTGTTAGCCGAAAGTTGGACTTTTTGTGGAAAGGAAGCCTGTTATATTAAATTTATAGATTTTAGGTTAGATTTGGATGGGAAGGCCCGACGGGTTTAGATTACGGCCCACAATATAAATTTAAAAAAAAAGAGAAAAGAAAAGAAAAGAAAATATACAAGAAAATAAAAAGAAAGAAAAAGAAAAGAAAAGAAAAGAAAAAGAAAAACCCTAAAGAAACTCCCATCTTCTTCCTTCCGCCGCCGCCGCCGCCCAAACCCTATCCGCCACCTCATTCTTCTTCTCTTCTCGTCGCCGCCGTCTAGAACTGCCGCTGCCTCCTTCTCCCTCTACCAACCGCTCGCAATACGCATCGCCTCGCTACTGCACGTCGTCCACTTCCACTTACTGCTCGCCACTATTTCTGGTCACGTCGCGGGGAGTTGCTGCACACCAAAGGGGCGCGAATCCTCCTCCACCGAAACTCCATGGCCACTCGGGACGAAGCGTTCCGCCGAGCTGCCTTCATCTTCTTCTTTCTCTTCTCTACTCAACGATGTCGCAAAGAAAGAGGTGCACAGTGCTCGGCCGCTAAACGCAGCGGAACCATCCGAATTTGCTTCTTCCTCGACTGGATCTAGAATCCTTTTCACGGCTCGAAAGCTTTGCTGCACGACCAGCCAGCTCCTTGCCTGCCGTCACTCTGCCCAGATTCGATCACCATCAACCATCCTCCGAAACATTGAATGTTGCTGACTGTTGCCAGCTTCTAGATGTAGCAAACACCTGCCGGTGCAAGGGGGCACCCAGTGCCCAGTGCCTAGTGCCTAGGCGCGCGACGCCCAGGCACCCAGCTCCCAGCAAGCACAGGCGCCCAGAGCGCGATGCCCAGATGCCTGACGCTATTGTGCGCGCCGCATGAGCGCAGTCCCGATAATCCAATACCGCTTCCCCAATATTTGGATATCGTGAATTTTAAGGTGAAAACGCTAACAATTACTATTGAGATTGTATAATTTGTACATAATTATGCCTGAACTGAATTAATGGGAGAATATAGATTAGATTTATACCCGAGCTAAGAGTTGAATTGTGACCTTAAAAGACGTGATATTCGATAATATGAGAACTAAATATGAATTTATAAATTAATAAATGACATTTTTGGATTAAACACATAATACCTAAGTTGGGACGATCGAACTAAGTAGACCCTCTTTCTGTAATCAACTAGGTCATTTCGAGGGCTTATGATAAGATTGGTTGAAGGAGTTCACTTCACAATATAAGTAAGAACCCATTAACGTAAAGGACTTCGGGTATGTATCCTCCCATTCATCAACATTATAAATGAATGACATTGAATGCTTTAAATTGCTTTAATATCTTTTGTATGAAATTCTATGTTGATGTGTGTAAATGTGAAGAATGTTAATGTGTTCGTATTTAGTAACACCTTTATATTAAAGAATATGCTATTGTGTTTCCATATCCCGTGCTATTTGTTGAACGTTACATTACATAAGGTTGTATGTGTTTCATGTCATGAGCATATAGTTAGAATTCTACATCACATTTGGCATGAGCCTTTCACACACTTAGAAGGTGAAAGGTTAGAAAATGGAATTTTAAAGGAAAAGGTTATTTGTTTTTTTTTTTGAAAATGTTAAAGGAGTGTAATACTAGCCACAAAAGGTGTGAGTGGGAAATGGGGCGTGAGGGACCGGCGCACCCAACCCTACCCTCTTGGAGGGTAGGTATGAAGTTAAAAGAATGAAATTTAACCGCTTTGCGGTTCTACCGGTAGGAATGRAATCGAGTTCCMAATAAGATGGCCCACTRCATAGCTAYGTGGCTAGGCTTTACACTCTAATGAGCTCACGAATGAAAGGAAATGSAAWGTTTTTAYAGTAAGYRARTTTTGAAGGAAAGTTGTAAAGAAATTTTGAAAAGAGAATGTTTCGAAAARTTTTTCATTTAAAAAGGCGAACCCTTAAAGTGTAATGATATGTAGGACATGTTCGTGCATTCATACATAAGGTTACTTACTGGGCTTTTTAGCTCATTCCCGTTCTTTACGTTTCATTGCAGATGATATGTAACCAGATGGGGAGAGGAGGTCGCTTGGGGGCCCCCGAAAACTGGTTTTCGAATTTATTTATGAAATAAGATAAATAATTCTGAATGTTTTAAATTCTTGAAGTATAGTTATGATTTTTATTTTTGAATGGTTTAAAAAGGCTTCCATTGTATTTCTCTTTAAATAAATGTTGAGTTTTAAGTGATAGTTGAATAATTGCAAGTGGAATGACGTAACATTCTCGGGTTAGGATAAGGTTCCTAATCTGGGGGTGTTACAGTTAAAGAAAGAAAAACCAAAAAAAAAACTAGAGACTACTTCTTCTTCCTAATTATGCCGCCATCGCCGCCGCAAAGCCCTAACCTACCCTACCACCGTAACCGCTTCTCTCTCTCCCTACCCAAAACCCTCATCGTGGCCCTTCCTTTCTCTTTCTCCTCTCTTCCTCTTCTCTCCCCTTCTCCCACTGCCGAGCCCGTGACGAAGCACCCCGCCCAGATCGGTCTTCATCTTCTCCTCCTCCTTCCCTCTTCCTTCTTCCCGACACAGCTTCATTATTGAAGTTCCAGAGCTTCTTGGTGAGAGCTCTGCAACGCTATCTATGTGCGTCGCTCAGCAGCTCGCGAACATCTGACCAAGAGACCACGCACCCGGCCGGAGGTCGTCCAGATTTGGAGCCTCCAGAATCGACCGTCAGGTTCACTGCCTATCGCACTGCTGTTGCCGCTCGCCCGACCTGCTCGCCAGGTCCATGCTCGCGGCTGCTGCTCGCCAAATCCGTCGTCTTGCCCGTCGCTTGGACATTCTACTCGGCGTAATCAGATCTGCGCGACACCGTCGCCAGATCTGCCGCCGCTATCTTCTTCTCCTTCTCTGCTCAATATTTTTCCTCCTCCACAGAAGCATGATCCCTTGCTGTTGGCCGTCACTCTACCCTCGTCCTTGCTGTTGGTGTTGCCGGTAGTCCCTCCACAGAAACAGATTGGCCGGTCGACTGAATTGTTTGGCCAAGAACAGGGCCTGGCACTCACAGTGCCAGATCCAACCTAGTGCCCAGCAGCACCAGGCACACAGCAGACGCCCAGAACCATTTTGCACGTCCCTGGACATACGTTCAGGAATCCATTACCATTCAACATCCGAGTATTGTAAATTCGAGGTGAAACACTCACACTTAATATTGAAATTTTATGACATGTAATAAAAATACCTTAACGTGAATTCGAGGAGAATATAGTTAGGAATGTTTACACCCGAGCTAAGGAGTCGAATTGTAACTTAAAACGTAGTATATAATATTATGAGAACGAAATTGGAATAATAAATTTATAAAAGACATTGTTGGATTAACCACCTAATACTTAAGTTGAGATAATCGAAACTAATTATATTTTCCCTTTGGATAACTAACTAGGTTATTTTGAGGACATACGCTGAAATCGGTTGGAGGAGTTTATTTTCGACTTAAGTAAGAACCTGTTTATGTACAGGACTTCAGGTAAGTAGTCCTCTCATTCATATTATTATAAATAAATGAATTTGAACGCTTTTAATTGCTGGAATATGTGTTGTATGAAATTTTATGTTGATATGTGGAATTGTGATGAAAGTTGAATTGTTCATATTTAGTAGTACTTTATGTTGAAGAATGCTGTTGTGTTTTCATATCATGTACTATTTATTAAACGTTATATTATATAAGATTGTATGCGTTTCACGTCATGAGCATGTAATTAGAAGTTTACATCACATTTGGCATGAGCCGTTCACGCATTTAGGAAGTGAACGGTTAGAAAATGGAATTTTGAAGGAAAAGGTTAAAGTTTTGGACATGTAAAGTTTTCGAAAAGGAGTGTAATACTAGCCACAAAAGGTGTGAGTAGGAAATGGGGCGTGGGGGACCGGCGCACCCGATCTTACCCTCTTGAGGGTAGGTATGAAGTTAAAAGAATGAAATTTAACCGCTTTGCAGTTCTACCGGTAGGAATGGAATCGGGTTCCCAATAAGATGGCCCACTGCATAGCTTAGTGGCTAGGCTTTACACTCCAGTGAGCTCGCGAATGAATGGAAATGGAAAGTTTTTATTTTAAGTGAATTTTGAAGAGAATGTTTTGTAATGAGTTTTGAAAATGGAATGTTTTGGAAAGTTTTTCATTGAAAATGAGAAACTTAAATTTTCACATGTAGGACATGTTCATGCATTCATGCATAAGGTTACTTACTAGACTTTTTAGCTCATTCCTATTGCTTATGTTTTCCTTGCAGATGATATGTAACCAGATAGGGAGAGGAGGTCGCTTGGGGGCGAGTTATGATACCCGGAAACTGGTTTTCGAGTTTATTTATGAAATAAGATAAATAATTTTGAATGTTTTAAATTGTTGAAGTATATTTGTGATTTTTATTTTTGAATGGTTTAAAAAGGCTTCCGCTGTATTTCCCTTTTAAATAAATGTTGAGTTTTAAGTGATAGTTGAATATTTGCAAGTGGAATGACGTAACATTCTCGGGTTAGGATAAGGTTCCTAATCTGGGGGTGTTACAATTACAAAATTTCAAGATGATTTAATTAATAAGAAATTTTTGTTACGAATTGACGGTAAAGMTGCTAAAGATGTTTTAGAAAAAATGTTAAAAATTTAGTTTCTAAACAGATATTTGCTAGATGGCAAGCCATTCTATCTGCATTTGATTTTGATATAGAATTTATTAAAGGTAAACATAATTATTTGCCTGACTATCTGACGAGAGAATTTCTACAGGATCATCATGAGCCGTAACCCTACATCTACGCCGAGACAGAGACCTTCTTTAACAGAACCTTCAAACAGATTTCAAATACTTGGATCACCAGTACCCGCTAGTCAGACCAGATTTGTAAACAGATCGTCTTCTAGTTTTAACCAAAATACTCCTTCACCTTCAAACTACAAAGAGGCCATTACAACACAATTAGCTGAATTCCCAGCTCTTCCACAGATACCTACTCCTTCTACTGGATAGATGAAGATCGGAGATTGGTTTGAAAAGAGTCCTTTTCAAATTATCTCAATTGAAGAAGAATTTGAAGACTTAAGTTTTAAAGATCTATTCTCAAAATATTTTTTGACAGAATTTTATTATATTTTGAATAATCCTATGAAAACTAACGTATGGTATGAAGCCATTCTTCTTTACACAGACTCCATCAAGACTCAGCATGCTATGCAACCAAAAAGAGAGAAACCTAGTTGTGAACGCTTAGCCTATTCAAAAGTCCAGATACTACAGATTTTATCACCCAAACACTGGAAAGCTTTTTCATTGACGACACCAATTTCATTCTGTACTACACTAAACATGAAACCTCCTACATTTACTTACTATGATTATATTCATGCTTGGGAGAATTTCCTGTACATTAGACCATACACACATTCTTGGTTTATTCAGATTAAATGTGATTTACTTGACCCCATTCCTAGATGGTTCTACTCCTGTTGGGAAAGATTTGGGATTACTCCTGATATTTTGCCACAGGAATTCTTAAGCAAATATTCTACTTTCATGAAGATGCCTTCGAAGACATTGTCCTTTCAAGAGAAACAGATGTCTTTCTTTTTCAGAATGAAATTTCCATGGATTTTAATATGGCAATTCTCTAAATCAATAGACTATTATGGACATCCAAATTTAGCCAGAACAGTTAGAATTCAATGGCGGGTTTAGTTCGATGAATCCAAGCGGAGTGAACAGAAAAAAAAATCATCAAAAGCCTCAACTTCATCTGCTACAGCGAAAGAAGAAAAGAAAAAGGAACTTGATGCTATGAAGAAAAACCTTAAAAAGATGTACAAAGAGCTGATGAAAGAAGAAGAAAGTCTAGATAATTCTACTACATAAGAAATTGACCCTTTTGGTGGACCCTTATCTCAAGTGCCACCGGAGTTCTTTTAAACTGAAGTGACAAGATGTGACTACACCAGCAGATTTTCAACAGCAACACGTGACGAAACAGTACAAAGCTGAACAGAAGACCCTTTACAGCTCAAAAGCATACGATGAAGATAAGATCACAAGATTCTTTGAAGATAACAACAAAGACTTTTGAAGATTTTTGAAAAAGATGTTTGCCACTAGACTTTGTCTAAGCATTATTGTACTACATCAATTATTGTATTTACAACAATTGTAAAATCGGCTATTTAAGCCAGTAAAATGAAATCAAAAGATAGGTCCTGAAAACCTTCTTCTTGGAATACTTCTCTGTTATTCTCTCAACGTAAGTCACTATTAGCAAACTGTTTAGAGATTTCTTTGTTCGATCCGACCTGGGCACTGGGCACTAGGCATCCGCTAGTCTAGTGCTGGCACCTGGGCCTTGCTGCTGTCCCTTGTTCCTGGCTAAAAACTCAGCTGACCGGCAATCACTCAACCACCGACAGCAACCTCTCGGCCGCACTCGCTGAGCACTAGCGAGGGAAACGGTCATTGCTTTCGCCAACATCAGCAACAGAAACTCGCTGTAGAAACAACAGGGCGACACGCGATGAAGATCTGGATCGGTCGCTCAGCGTTTTTGGCCAGCAGATCGATCGAGCAGACAAAAAGAAGAAGAAGAAGAAGATGAATGCAAATCTGGCTAAGCGACAACCAGCGGGAGGCAAGACAGAAAGGTTGGCTGTGCAACAGGACATCCGAGCGGCGGCCAAGATGCACGGATCTGGGGGCTTCATGCAAGCGTCGACTTCAGACTGATCGATCGGAGCGCGAGCTAGCAAGGATCGAGGGCAGAGGAAGATAGATCTGGGCAGCTAAGAAAACTCCGGTCGAGTCGCGTCTGTTCACGTCCCGAGCAACTCCAAAATTTGGTGAGGCGAGCAGCCTGTCGATCGCACGCAGAGATGAGCAACGGCCGCTTCAAGTGTCGGTAGGCGGAGAAGGAGAAAGAAAAGAGAGAGAGGAGAAAGAAAAGGAAAGGAAATGTATGGACATAATCATACATTCAAGAAATGAAATGTTTTTAAAGAATGAAATTTGGAAAAAGTAAATGTTTTGAGGAATGAAGTTTTTTTTTTTTTAAAGATGTTATTTTTTTATGATGAATGATTTCCAAACGTTAAGGATTTTGAAAAAGGGGTGTAAAACCTAACCACAAAAGATGTGAGTGGAAAATGGAGCGTGGGGGACCGGCGCACCCAACCCTACTCTTTGAGGGTAGGGAAGAATGTAATGTTCACCTCTTTAGAGGTGAAAAGATAAAAGGAAAAGTAAAGGAATGTTAATCGCTTTGCGGTACTACCGGTAGGAATGTAATCGGGTTCCAAATAACTATGGCCCACTACACAGCTTAGTGACTAGGCGTTACACTCTAATGAGCTCACGAATGAAAGGAAATGGAATATTTTACTATAAGTAAATTTTGGAGAAAAGATTTTGTAAAGAGATTTCGAAAAGGAAATGTTTTGAAAGTTTTCATTGAGAAAGTGAGATTTTATAATTCATGACATGTAGGGTATGTTCATACATTCATGCATGAGATTTACTTACTGAGCTTAGTAGCTCATTCTATTTCTCTCATTTTGCATTTCAGATGATGTGTAGTCAGACAGTGCGAGGAGGTCGCTTGTGGGCAAACCAAGATACCCTGAAGTTAATGTAAATGAATTGTTATTGATTAAGATGGTTGTATTAAGTATTTATTATTTGGTTTAAATTCCTTTTAGCTTCTTCAAATTCGTGTCAATGAGTAAATAGTGACATTTGTAGGTTAGGATAAAGGTTTTTAATCTGGGAGTGTTACATTTATTTAACTGTACGTTTAATTAAGTATGAAATTATCGTGTTAATTGAATTAGGATTTTTGGTTAGTTAGTGTAGGCTCGACTTGTTAGGGCCTATTCGTTCCTCATTCGGAAACTAGATTATTGCCGAAAGGAAAGCCTAAAGAATTTAATTCATTGGGCTAGATTAAATACGGGATGAGAAGCCCAAAGAATTAGGTTAGGGCCCAAGCCTTAAAAAAAAGAAAAAAGAGAAAAATTAGGGTTGCTGAAGGTTTCAGACTTTAGACTCCCTTCATCGTTTTGGCCGCTACCTCTCCTTCCTCGACGCCAGGCGACCATCTTTGCCGGTTGCTTGAGAGGTTCACAGCGAGCCACCGGTCGCAATCCACTTGGCCTCCATTGTTGATTAATTCTGCTAGCTGTTGACCCACTCTGTCGATCGTCTTGCTCGTTGAACGGATCTCTCTGCGCCCTTGCCTCAATCCACATCAGCTTGCTGTCTCCAGATCTTCATCACARTTCGGCTTCTTGATCACTTCCGTCTGTCACCAGATTTGCTCGCATAAGATCCATAAATACTCAGTGGAACCCCAAAACCTGTAGCTCATCGACTTGGCCAGTCTGTGCCTGGAGTTGCTACTGTCCAGATCTCTCTCTGTCAGGACTGCTCTGCACGTCATGCTCTACCAGAGCCGGTCAAATCCGATTGCCATCGCCTGCTTGATCGCAATTGGAGCTTGCTAGCCGCAATCCGGCCTCTGGTCGCTGCTAAGATTCCAACTGTGCACTCGTTGCTGCTCGGCTGGAGCTCGCAGTGTCCCCTCAGATCTAGATCAATTGGCAGCCGGAAGCTCGATTGGAAACAAAGTCAGTTTCTATTCTGGTTAATTAAGTTCGGCCAGGAGCAAGAATTCCAAGCCCATTAGGCGCCCAGGCAACCAAGCGCCTAGGCCATCAGGCGCCCAGGCCACCAGAGGCCCAGGCGACCAGGCACCATGTGCGACCAAGGCTGTTGCACGTGCGCTGCCTGAGCTCACGTCCGGGGCGCAATACAGCTTCATACACAGCACTTAGAATTCACAGGATTAAAGGTGAAACCATTGTTTCTTTGATTTCATTAATTAAACGAATTTCATAGTTGTATTCAATATAGACGAGTTTATGAAAATGCAAATTTTGTTTATACATGATTTAAGGTTGTATTTAAATTAGTATGACGAATATGTTTTAGGAATTTAAGTGATTATGATTGACACTATCTTTGATAGAGGAATTTTTAAAATATGAAATAACTTATACGTTTGGTATGTTATTATTGTTAAATTCAAAATATAAATATGGATAAAAATTCGAAATATAAATATGGATTTACAGGGATAAGCGTAACACCCCCAAATTAGGAACTGTCCTAAGTTCAGAATATTACATTACTCTACTCGTAAAACAGTCAAATACTGTAATAAATAAAAGAAACCTTAGCCCTTGTCGAAAAGTTTACAAAAATCCAAAATAATAAATAATGTGTTTTAACAAATCTTTACCAACCTAACATTTATTCAAACTGAAATTGTGGAAACCCCAAAAATTTCAAAAATACAAGTCACTAAACCAAACAAGAATTTACTTAATGATCAGCAAAAACCATTCAAGTGAACAACTATCTTAATCCATAAAATTTATTTAAAAACGTGCTTTAGGGTATTATGGTTTGCCCATAAGCGATCTCCTCATACCATCTAGCTAACATCATCTAAAATGTGAAGCGAGAGAAACGAAATGAGCTATTTTCCACTCACATCTTTCGTGGCTAGATTTACGTTCCTTTTCAAAAACTTTAACATTTTCCTTCAAAATTTCATTTCCTAAACCATTCACTTCTAAGTGTATGAATGGGTCATTCCAAGAATAATGTAGAACACTAATTATATGCCCATGACATGAAATGCATACAACTATATATAACATATCATTCGACATAAAAATAGTACAGGATATGAAATACATGAAACATTCCACACAATTAACACACCTCATAATACAATCCCATATAGCCACCACATAACACACAACAAAAGAGATAGGTGGTATGGGGGTTTACGTGCATAAAATCCATATACAACACATTAAACTATCTAAAAGAATTCAATTACATCCATTCATAAGTATTAATGAGATGTGAGAATTTACTTACCTGGAGTCCTTTACRTTAAAGGTTTCCTATTTGAATTGTGATGTGAAATCCTTCGAYCGTTCTCAACGTCAAGGCACTCGAAACAACCTAATTTTGATTCCAGAAAGAATGTCTATTCAGTTCGACTGTCCAACTTAGATATTCAATGTTTAATCCAAGAATATCATTGGTCACCTATAAATCCATACATAGTTCTCATATTACCAATTATTACATTTTTAAGGTACAATTCAAACTCCTTAGCTCGGGTATAAGCCTAATCTATATTCTCCCACCAATTCACTTCAGGACATAATAATATACAAGTCATAAATTTCAATATTAAGTGATAATGTTTTTCACCTTTGAGTTCACGAGGTCCAAGTGTCACGAGAGTGGTATTAGATTTTCGAGCGTGAACTTAAGCGGCGCACACAATAGCTCTGGGCATCTGAGCGTCTGGGCATATGGACGCCTGGGTGCCTGGCACTGGCGTTTGGCGCTGGTGCTGGGCACTGGCGTTGGGTGCCCTGAGCACCTGTTGGGCACTGCACTTGTTGTTGCCCTTTGTCGAACCACCAGAGCACCTGCTGGGCATTGCACCTGTTGCTGCCCCTTGTTGAACGACCACATAGCAATAGCAGGTCATGATTTCAGCCGTAGATGGTGAACGACCATGCACCCAGACGCCCAGATGCCCAAGGGACCATGCGACTAGGCACCGTGGGCCATTCACTCAAGCCAGTTGCACCCAGGACCACCGCTCCCATGCCTGAAGCATTTTTTTGGAGCATGATTGACGCCATTACATCTTAGACTCGATACCACACCTAAGGTTCGGGATTCAAGGTGAATCCTTAGGTTCTTCATTTAAATTAACCAAATGAACTAAGTTTTGTATTATGTAAAAGTAATTAAGAAATAAAATATGGAGTACGTTTAATTTGAAATTTAAGTTAGTATGATAAAGTAAAAAGGAGGGTATAATTCTAAAAATATATTGGAATATAATTTAGGATGAAATTAGGGTTTGTAAGATAAAATAATGTATATTGTGATTATGATTATCATTGTTATTTCAAGAACAAATTAGGAGTCATGAAATTTAATTGTACTATTAGTAGTTCGACWTTTTTTGACATSGAAATTCATCTTGAGAAATTATTAGTTAAGGTCACCATAGGAAAAACGATGAAGGTATTAACAGTAAACACCTGTGGTAAATGAATGTATTTGGTTAAACAAGTTTCAGATGAATATTCTTTGTGTAATAATATTAGGACACTGTTCCACATTAACGTTGTGGGCAAACAAGGCACCCTGCTAGCGAAAGTAGATAAATTTACTAAGGATTACAAGTAAGCAAATCTCACATTCTCATTAACGCATATGTATAGTTGTTATAATTAAATTGCTCTTAAGTGAATTGAATGTGTATTGAATCTGAGTTCTATGTAAGTAAATAAATCCCTCATACTCATTAATCGTATTCCATATGTGATATATTTTTGGCTATAAGTGAATTGTTTGTATGATATATTTCGTGGTTATAATTGGCTTATTTTGTGTGATATATCCAGTGATTATAATTAGATTGTTTGGTATGATATATCCTGTGATTATAATTGGATTATTTTATGTGATATATCTGGTTATTATAATTGGATTATTTTATGTGATACGTTTCTACCGTTAACATGTTGGATAGTTTAAATTCAGATTTATGTAATTTATGTCATGGGCATGTAGTTATATTATTTTACATCATTCCTGGCATGAGTCACTCATGCATTTAGGAATAAAGTTGGAAAAAGATATGGGATTTTATGAATAAATTATTTTCCAAATGTTAAGGATTTTGAAAAAGGGGTGTAAAGCCTAAGCCATGAAAGATGTGAGTGGGAAATGGGGCGTGGGGGATTGGCACACTTGACCTAACCCTCTTGTAAGGTTGGAAATTCATGTATTATTCACCTTTTATGAGGTGATGTTCAGGAAAAGTTAAACCAATGTTAATTGCTTTACGATTCTACTAGTAGAAAATGTGATCGGATTTCAAAGAATAATGTCCCATTGCAAGCTTAATGGGTAGGCATTACACCAAGTGAGCTCACAACTTTAAAGGAATGGAAATGTTTGAAAAGTTCTTACATTTTGAAAGGAAAGTTTTTATGAGAAAATTTATGAAATGGAAATGTTTAGAAAGATTTTATTGAGAATGTGAAATTTTATAACTTATGACATATAGGGCATTATTCATGCATTCATGCATGGGATTTGCTTATTGAGCTTAGTAGCTCACCCCATATTTCCTTATTTTACGTTTCAGGTGATGATTAATTAGATGATGCGTTGAGATTGTTTGGGAGCAGGCTTTGATACCTAAGAGTCGTTCTGTTAATTAAATTTTTTATTTATTTATGAACTTATTAAACGTGTAAATTTTATTCCTTTATTGTCAAAAGCTTTCACTGAAATTTTAAATATATGAGAATTAAGTCGGTAACGTTCCCAGATTATGGTGGTTTCTAATATTGGGGTGTTACAGGTGAGTCCTAAATTTCRAGGATGAAATTTACTTTTATAGGGTGGGGTATTGTAATACCCAGGATATTACTTTTTCTCATTTTTATGAATTTTGTATGATCATATGAATTGTGTGCCAACTAGGGTTTGATAATTTTTTTATATGATCATTATTTAATTGTACGTTTAAGTAAGTATGAAATTATCATGTTAATTAAATTATGGTTTTTGGTTCGTTGGTGCAGGCTCGACTTATTAGAACTTATTCGTTCCTTATTCGGAAACTAAAAGCTAATTTAATATTAATTTTGATCAAAAGAAAAGCCCGTAGAATTTAATTTATTGGACTGGATTGGTTATGAGATGGGGAGGCCCAAAAGTTTAGGTTAGGGCCCAAACCTTAAAAAAAAAAAAAAAAAACCTAATTCAATATAGCCTAAGGCCGTCTCCCCCTTTTCCCCAAACCCTTCCCGTTGCGTGCACTGCCGCCCTTTTTTCCTTGCAGTCACAGCACCACCACCCATTCGACCCCAAGCACTCTACAACGACCAGAAACTGCGACTAGAGCCACTGGTTTTTGCCGCTTCTCTGCCCACCGCCACTTGCTAGTGTCAAGCATGCTAGCTGGCCGCTTATCGCCCAAATCCGCTCGAGATCCTTGCTCGCCGGTTGCCCATGCCGACCTTTCGCAGCACGCCGCGCTCGACCAAAGCCAATCGGATCTTCGCCTTGATCGCAATTGGAGCTTGTTGGCTGCAACCTTCCTGCTGGTTTGCTGCTCACTGCGCTCGACTATCTGATCCGTGGCCCGGCACACCAAAGCTTGTGCGCTGCTCGTCGACCCTCTGCTATTGCCGACCAGAAGCTATCCGCCAGAGGCACGTGACCCGTGCCTTCCAGATCTGCTTCTGCACAGAGACGCCGTTTTCCTCTACTGGACCGGTGCTAGCTGAGCTCCGTCCAGTTTTTATTCCAATCAGTTGAGTCCGGCCAGGAAGCAGGAAATCCAAGCTCTAGTTTCTATCCGGTCAGTAGTTTTCTGACCAGAAGCAGCGAAGCCCATCAGGTGCCCAGGCAACCAAGCGCCCAGCCGCCTCGGCCACAAGACACCGTGCACGACCAGGGCTGTTGCATACGTGCTGCCTGAGCGCACGCCCAAGGTGCAACGCAGCTTTCATGACACTTAGAATTTGTGGAATTTAAAGGTGAAAATATTTTTATTCTATTTTAAAAACTTCATGACTTATGTAATTATGTTCTATTGTGATAATTGTGGGAGAACATAGATTAGGTTTAATACGCGGTCTAAGAACGAATTTAATTGGAATGAAGAATATGTTTTGACTTAGAAAAATATTGTATTTGGTATTATCATTATTATTGTTGAGAAGGGTAGGAAGCCATGAAATAAATTATACCTTTAACAATGTAGTAGTTTCCGATGTGAGAATTAAGTACGGGTTAATATTGGCGAATGACGTTCATAGGATAAGCATTAAATGTTTTAAGATTGGACAATCATGTTAAATGAATTTTCTTTTTTTTTAATAATAATTAGGTCATTTTCAAGCACATTGACATTAAGAGTGGTCGAGGGACTCCGGTTTGCGATTTAAGTAGAGTTTTAACGTTAAGGACTCCAAATAAGTAAATTCCCATACCCATCTACTTATTCCATTGTGTGTTATATGGTGATTATATTGGACAATGTGATGTAATGCGTTATGATTTTATTGGATTATTTCATGTAAGATGTTTCCTACTGTCGATATATATGTCTAAATACGGATTTATGTAGTTCATGTTATAGGCATGTAGTTATAGTATTCTACATCATTTCTGGCATGAGTTATTCATGCATTTAGAAAGCGAATGGTTTAGRAAATAGATTTTTTTAAAAAGAAATAGAATTTTATAAATGAATTTTTATCATTAAATGTTAAGATTTTGGAAATGAGTGTAAACCTAGCCATGAAAGATGTGAGTGGAAAATGGGGCATGAGGGACTGCTGCACCCGACCTAACCCTCTTGTAGGGTAGGAAGATAAGTAACATTCACCTCTTGGGAGGTGAAAAAGATAAAAAAAAAAAAGTTAAAGTGATGTTAATCACTATGCGGTTCTACCGGTAGCAAATGTAGTCGGGTTCCGAAGAACAATGATCCACTGCAAGCTTAATGGCTAGGCGTCACACTAAGTGAGCTCATGACTTTAATGAGATAGAAAGGTTTTAAAATGTTCTTACATTTTGAAATGGAAGTTTTATGAAAATATTTAGAAAGTTTTATTTGAGGAAGTGAAATTTTAATTCATGGTATATAGTGCATTTACATACATTCATGTATGAGATTTGCTTATTGAGCCTTATAGCTCATTTCATTTCCTTCATTTTGCATTTCAGGTGAAGTGTAGCCAAAGGGTGCGCAGAGGTCATTTGTGTTCAAGCCTTGATACCCGATGTGATATTTTAAATAAATTTTAGTGAATGAGATAAATGGTTGAATAGAGAAGTTTTATGTATTGTTTAAGTTTTTTTTTTATTTTACTATTCATGCRTTAAATTCTTTCAAGTTTCGTAAATTTCAATTTTGTTAAAYATTAAGTTAGTAAAAGATTGTTGGAATGGAAGATATATTTATATTTGTTTTGGTTTTGAATACATGAGATATGCGAGTATTGGAAATGTTTGAAAAATTTTCTGATTGTTTATAGGTAGTACTTGTTGATATTAGAGAGAAAACTATGTCGAAATTTTTATAAATCTTTTAAGACAAAGTATTCAGATTTTGTTTTCTACGATAGTTAATATGAATATGAATAAAGTTAGTAATATTCTTGGCTTAGGATAGTTCCTAATCGGGGGGTGTTACAGATTTGGTATCAGAGTTTAGAGTTTTAAAAATGATTTTGTGCACTTCATACAAAAATATTTATAAATTCATGAAAGCTATATGGTTATCGAGCCATGCCACAAGCTTCCCTTCCTTGACCATATGGTAAGTTTATGTTTTGATTTAATTCTCGAATGATGTTAATGTTAAGTGTTATAAGTATGTTGTCTATATATCTGTTTAACTTTGGGGATGATGTATAATGTTTAAATTCTTATAACCACATGCTGTATCTATGCATGAAGTTCTTATACAAATAAATTTTTCTAGTTTGGTACTGGTTCGTACTACGGTTTCGCAAGCCCAAGACGGGGTGATTCAGCCCTCGGACGAAGGGATAGGTAGCACCCGTGTCGCATAAGGAACTCCAATGACCATGGAGGCCTTTATGCAGGCAATGACTGCTTTTGGACAGGCTAGCCAATTGAGGAGGAGTGAAACATGGAAATACGGAAAGATCTCGGAATTCAAGTATTCATATTCATATGGGAGTAGTTGTTGATATTACAGAAGAAACTCTGTTGAAATTTTTATAAACTTTTTAAGATAAAGTATTCAGATTTTATTTTCTGCATTAGTTAATATGAATATAAATAAAGTCAGTAATATTATTGGCTTAGGATAATTTTTAATTTGGAGATGTTATGGTGTCTTCGCTCCTCCGTCTCATTGCTTCCTCAATTCCTCTCCCATGCGACAACGACAACACGATGACTTATGTCCCCCTGCAAGATCGACAAGAAGAGAAAACTCATTTGGATCTTCTTGGTGCTAAATGCAGTTAATTTGATGAAGTGGAAACATCTCAAATTGTACTAAAAAAATTCCACTTTCTTGATGGCTTTGCTAAATGGATTAGAGCATATTTTGCTAAACATTCGATCTACAAGTCAATATAATTTCTTTATCATCCTTTATCAGAGTCAAAAAATCTTGCATGCATATTATTCTATAATGTTGCATGAAGGGTTAAGTATTAGAATAAAGGTAGCAATAGTAGGCCTGGGCATGTTGCATGACCAAAGCAATAGAACGAAGCTGGTTTTAGAGATTTTCCCGGAAACGAGGATAAAAACTTCTCTGGGTCTTCTTGAGTTTTCGATGTTTCTATTTTGCAGAATTTCATTGCACAAACAACTTGATTTCAATTTTAGGTTGCATTGAATTATTAACATCGAAAGCTTTTAACCGTTGGGAGATTTTCAAATTGTATGAAAAAATTATATTTTCAAATGATAAAATTTATCGAATAATTTTTTAAAATGTCCAAAGTAAATGAGTTGTTTGATTTTCTATTTTTAAATTTTCTAAATGACAAAAAGAATGCATTTTTAAAAACTTAAAAAGAAATTTAAAATAAATTCAAAAAGATAATGCATCCAATTTCAACCAATACTTTTTTGACAAATTTCAACAAAAAATGACATGATACAAGATTAAGATTGAAAAGTTAACATCTTTTTTCTGCATATCACCATGGTTAGGTGAACATTTAAGATATTAYTATTATTTATTTATTTTTAAGGAAAGAAGGTAGAGAGAAATTTTGTTCAAGAATTACTCATTTCTTTTCAAAATAACGATTTATTTGAATAGTTTTTTATTTTAAATTATTTATTAATTTTTTAAAGTAAAAAATATTTATTTTACTATTTTACCTTTGGCTGATGAGTCTTATTCAAATTTAAATTAGAATGAACTGAAAGAATGGCAGGATTGTCATTATGTTTAAGATTTAACAAGAATTAACAATTTCGTACTATGGGTAATGTTGTTTAAGTTGATAATTATTTTGAAAAAAGAAAATTATATAGGAAAAAAATTTACAAAAAAGCATGAAGCATTTAGAGATTCCTTTATTTTAATAGTTTTACATAACAATTCCTTAAGAAACAAGATTGTAGTAGATAAAATATCTTTATGCTCCAACCTTGACTTAAATAAAATTATAGTCGGAACAAGTTTGAAATTCATCACCACCAGCTTCCTCCTTAAACAAACAATGAACTATTAAATAATCATTAATACCTTTAACGGAACTCTTTTCCTTTTTTGCCCCTCTCTTTAAAGAAAAAGTAAATTCCTTCTATGATTACATGTGAGGATATAAAAACAAATGTTATGGTACCTTTAGAATTTGACCGACTACTCTAATGGCCTCACCCTCAAAATACATACAAAAAGTATATTTTCCAGCCTTAGAGCAGCAGCAGTTCAATTAAATGACATATATATCCTTCTTTTCCTTTCAAATCATCGAAAAGTGAATAGCATGGACGGCAAACCTCTGTAATTTTCGTCTTTGTTAAGGTYGTTTCTACTCCCTCTCTCTCCCGCTCGTTCTAGCCTTGTACTGCTCTACAAAMGCACCATCTCTGAAGAACCCTAGCAAATTGCAGAGCGAAGGATGGCCATATAAAGCTATTGGCTTAGCAAGATCCTCAACTTCTCTAACGGTCGTCTTTGTCTATTCAAGACTTTTCGGCCGTTGAATCTTTACTGGTAAGTTGCTTTTGTTTTTGCTTTTTCTTCTCTTTCTTCAGAGTCCTGTATTTTTTCCTTTCCTATAGTGAACATTTCAAGACGCAATTTTTTTTCTTTTAGATTCTTTAAGATATGGTACAATTGAGCTCATGTCCATTCTTGACTCAGCTCTCAGACCTAGAACTTCAATTGAAGAAACTTGCGCTAAACTTGAAGGCACTGAATTAGTTTAAAGTATGTTTTTCTTTAAAATTTATCTATTCTCTTGTTCTTTATTCTGAGTTCAGATACTACAATGGAGAGTCAACAGATCGAAGGTGATAGAGTTTTCAGCGGGGATGTGAATGGTTCCAATGGGCATTGTGTGGTAGATAAAGCGGGGTGTGCTAAGAATGGGAGTGAAGATTTGGGTGATGAGCTTTTGGTGAATTTGGAGTCATACTTAGATGATATAAATGATCGATTAACAATTTCTCGGATGGTTAGTAACTCTGTGATTAGGGGGATGGTCAATGCTGTGGAGCAAGAAGCAGCTGAGAAACTTGCAGCAAAAGAACTTGAAAATGCCAATTTAAAGGAATTATTGCAATTTTACAAAGTGGGTTTAGATAAAATTGACTGTTTAAGATCATCCATGGGTAAAAGTGAGCTGGAGGGCAAGGGTTCTGTAAAGCATTTGAGTTTCCAGGAGGTCTGCTTGAAGCATGATATGATGATGGAGTCTTTAAAAGGCCTGAGAAATGTAGCAGACCAGCAACTAAAGAAGCTTAAGAATGGCATTCATGGTGCTAGAGCTAGTTCAATTAGGAGAGTTAATTCTGGTTCAGAGTTGTTAGGACTGGGTGGTATTTTGCTGGAAAAGGATTCCAAGAGCTGGATTCACGTAGACAGCATATTAGATAATTTGAAGATGACAGTGGACAATGTTTGTTCACAGGCAAATTCCGTGCTAATGGTGTCGAAGTCATCACTTTGTAATTGGTATCGTGAGAGAGACTTGCAAAGTCAACTTGAGGCAATGGTGATGCAAAGTTCGATTCAGAGTATTCAAGAGGAGTTTGAGCAGAAACTGTGGAATCAGAGTAGTCAGCTATGCAGCCAAACTGTTGATTGGATTGAAAAGCTTAATCAGATTTCCAGCTTACGCATGGAGTTGGATGCAGTTTTGAAGTCATTATCTTACGGAGAAGGACAGCTGGTTGCTCATGTATCACATGATGGAGATCATTTCCAGCGAAAGGTCTTAAGCAACCATGTTACTTCTTCAACAACTCTTTGGGACGGAAATGGGAAATTGGAGGCTTCAGACGCTGATGTGCCAGAGAGCTATGATGCTGCGCAACTGAAACATTTGTCGAAGGAAGAACTAGTGGGCTATTTTAACAATATCATTACAAAAATGAGAAGAAACCATGAGTCCACTGTGCATGAGCTGACAGAGGAATATTTTAGTCTTAAAAGGGAATACTTAAAAGAAAGAGGATCTTCCTTGCCACACAAGAAGGATAAGGAGTTTGATATATTGAGGAAAAAAATTCCAGATTTTATATTGAAATTGGATGACATGCTTATAGGAAAAGAAAATCTACCTGTGGTCACTAAAGATACTGGTAATTTTAGTAGTTTAAAAGATAGACTTGACAACCTTCTTTCAGAAAATCATCAACTGAGGGACTCACTTAGAGATAAGAAAAATGAGTTGAAACGCATATCATCCCAACTTTCTGATGCTGCTGAGAAAATGTTGCAGCATTCCTCAGCGGAGGCTAACCTGTTAAAGCTTATAGGAAAACTTAATTCAGACTTGGAAGATGCACATATTGAAGCTGCAATAAAAGAAGATGTGCAAAAATGCATTCTAACTGAGCTAATTGGAGATGTAAAATGTGCTACTGAAGAATTAGACCTGGCTGTTCTTGTAAAGCAGGAAATTTATGATATTATTTACAGTGGATTTGCCGCAGACGTTGAAACTACATCAAACTGCAAAATGGAAGACTCTAATGCAGAATCCTTGATTGCTCAAGGACTGTGCAAAATGATCTTCAAAGAAACTCTAAAGGATGCTCAGGAAGAAATCAAGGAATTGTATGGGAAATATCTGATTGAAAATCAAAAGCACACTTCTTTTGAAATGAAAGCTCTGGAAAAGGAAAATGAGTTAAAATTGGCAGCAGAACAGAACGAAAGACTGAAGCAAGAAATATCTGTACTTGCAAAATTGCTGGACGAAAAGGAGAGTGTAGCTGCAGATGTTTCAGCTGCACTAAAAAAAGAGAAAGAACAATTTGAGCTTGCTTCTCAAGAGCTGGTTAGTGTCAGAGAAGAAGCAAATCAAGAGAGGATGTTAGCTTCTGAGAGCAGTAAACAATTAAATTTAGTAAAGGGTCAACTTTCAGGAGCACTAGAGCAAATTGAATCAGATAAAGTAGAAATCCAGAAGTTGAATAAAAAACTTGAACAAGCACTGAAGGAGTTAGAGGATGCTAATGAGCAAAGAAAGATGGTAGTTGCTCTTACCAAAGAGAAGCATGATAATGTACAGCTAGTAGAGGCTAAAGAAAGGGAACTCAAGATGCAAATAGAAGCAGTAATGTTTAATGTCCAGGGCCTCTCAAAAATGCTGGCTGATTTTGAATTCAAAGTTTCAGGAAAAATTAGAGCAAATAAGCTGAGGTACTTTGCACTGCAATTTTTGCTGCGTCTATTCTTGTATAAGCATGATAAATGATTTTGGTTAAATTTCTTAAATTAGTAAGTTTCAACTTATTAGCTATTCTACATCTCGCAGTCTCTAACACAACTTCCAGAATGGGATGGGAGGTAGATAAAGTAATATGGCATCTTCTTAAAAAGCCAATTCTCATGTATGTATTGCGTGTTTATTTGTTCTTCCTTCGACATGCATCTATGTGCCTCTCTGTCTAATATTTTACATGTCTTTCATGTATCTTAACTTTCGTCTTGAGTTCTTCTAGTAACAAAGTTATTTATTTGAAGCTCTTGGACTCTTAATTAAAAGCCTTAAGATAATATTAATTCAAGGCATTAGTTTCTATCTCTTCCGGGCTAAAGATTCCTGTTGTTTCATTGTCAAATAATTCTGATAAATTCCCAAAGTCTATTTTTGGGAATTAAACATAGCTGCAGAGATCCTGAGGTTCTTGGCTCAACCGGTTGATTTGTCATGTCTCTGCAAGATTCCTCTCTCTCTCTCTCTCTCTCTCCTCCCCCCCCCCCCTCCCTCCCTCAGCATTAACCTACTTAGAAAATGAGTTTGAAAGAAAGGCAGATTGTCTTGCTAGTTCCCAAAATTATATTCTTACAATGTCTCTTAATATTTGTCATTGATGTTTCCAGTACCGCAGTAATCCTAAATACTCCCTCCATTTCTTAAAGTGTGTCACAATAGGGTGTTTTTTTTGTTATTGGAAGTCTGTCACATTTCACATATCAAGACACAATTAATTTTTTTCCCCATCTTTATCCTTATTCAATTTTCAAACCATCACCATTCAAATTATAAAGTCAGTCTTTTTTTTTTTTCTCATTTTTATCTTGTTTTCCCTGTGCAATTAATTCTCATCTTTTCCAATAAAAGGGTAAACATGTCATTTTAGTAGAAATTTCAGACCAATTTATTTTCTCCTTGGTTTATGTATTTTAACCTATTGTGAGATACTTTTAGAAACAAAGGGATTACTGCCATAGGCCATCCTTTGAATAGTTGGCGTGCCCATCAGGTGCATACTTCTTGAGGTCCAAAAAACCTATTAGAATTTCCCCCCTCCTAATGTACTTCTGGATCGGAACATGAACAATTTATTCGACAGATGATTATGCAATGTGACAAATTATGATATGCTAGTCACATCTGGTTCTCCTTTAGATTCCCCAATTTTAACCCCCCAGAGGGAAATTTTAGTTATCTTCTTTCTTTGCCCCTCCGAAAAGTTGTAACTCTACCAGTCCTTTGTAAATCCTCATATAAATTGTGATGCTGATTGTGTTCAGTACTGATGTGGCAAAATTTAGAAACATAAGTACCGAATTCCTTCAATTGAAACTTGGCCAGATGGAATTGAGGTTTCCTGAAAGCTTCAGGGACTGGCAAATCAATTATCAGCAAAAGTTATACATAAAATGTAGGATATTTCCTTTTTGGCTTGACTATTCTGCGGGTTAATATATGTTCAGAGGTGCCTTATAATTTCTTAGCCACCATTCATCAACGCTTGGTTTCTGGATTCTAACTCATCTGATGAAGCTTTGTAGTAGATCACTGGGAATTTTCATCATCGGTCTTACGTGTTTGTTTGACAATTATACATGCACAAAAATCACATATGTTTTTACTCTATTATCCTTCTTCAATAGTCCATTCAAAGACACAAACATTGTTGTGCAGAGGAGTCTTTTCTCAACTAAACAAGCATGCATAGAAAGATTAATAGACCTTCTGATATTTCTCAGGGTTGAAGAATCATTTTCTGAATTAAGTTCTCTTCTTGAGAAAGCTAAGGTGCTTAGAAGGATAGGGCTGATGTACAAACAGAAGCTTGAGAGGAGATGCTCAGACCTTCAAATGGCTGAGGCTGAGGTAATGAATTGGAACTTACTACCTCGCGATTCATATTGCCTATATGGCAGTTCAAATATAACATCAGGAGCCGGGGAATTACATTAAACTTACTGTAAACATACAGTATGTGATAAGTAATTAATTAATTTTTAAGTTGGCAAAAACACTTGCATTTATTACTTTTTAATCAGATCTTAGCAAATTGATGCATTTCCCACCATATCGAGTTTTTCTGTAACCCATATGGACTAATTAGATAGAAACAATTATTTAATGTCAACGATTGCAGTTGGACCTTGTGTCTCGGTTACATGGAAAAGAATTTCTAACTTGGTTATATATTTACTTCATTTTCCACTTAATAATTTAGTATATTATTCAGATCATGATACATTAACACTCACAGAGATATAGGTAGCTATGCTTGGTTATATTATATTTGACTGCACTGTAACTGTTATCTGATTTTTAGATGGCACATAGACAATTAAGCTGCTAGTAATGGTAAATAGTATCTTTCTATTAACTTTCTTGAGCAAGAGAAAACATTAGTGTGTTGAACTAAACTATAAAATATAGAGAGCATACAATGCAAGCATTTGAAAGAAGTTTAGACTTCAGCTTTTGTTTTCTCTTCTTGTTCATAGCTTTTAAATTCTTTGCTGTTCCTTACTTAATACTTTCCCTAACTTCAGGTTGATCTTTTGGGCGATGAGGTTGATACACTTCTGAATTTGCTTGAGAAGATATACATAGCACTTGATCACTACTCCCCGGTTTTACAGCACTACCCCGGGGTAAGATGGTCACCTCATCTTCAACATCCCTGTTTGCCTTCCTATCGTTTCTCTTGCAATTTAGTGTTGTATGTGGCTTTCATATGTTTTGCTAGCCTAGCTTACATGGGTGCAGTAGAACCTCTTTCTCTACCTGCTAGAGCAAAGGAACCCTACATATATTCATAAACTACTTTATCCAGCGA
The DNA here is from genome assembly GCA_001752375.1 of Rhazya stricta. Taxonomy (NCBI): domain Eukaryota; kingdom Viridiplantae; phylum Streptophyta; class Magnoliopsida; order Gentianales; family Apocynaceae; genus Rhazya; species Rhazya stricta. Next base: position 1,224,364 of record MEJB01000040.1, read on the forward strand.
AAAAGAGGAAAAGAAAGAAAAGAATGAAATAGGTTGCTGATCACATTCGTAGCAGCAGGATCCCTACTGCTTTAATCATTCATCACTTTTTTTCCTATTCAAATTTTCTTTTTAATAAGGTGTGATGGGATCAATCTCTTAAGGATTAGTTTGTTTACAATTCAATATTTTATTCTTTTTCTCTTCCAGAGTATTATTCTATCCCGTTTTAGCTGAACATTTTTGCTTCCTTGAACTGTCTCTGATGATCCAAAGGCTACCAGATGGGAGATAACAATGGGATCATGTAATGATGAGTGAGTCCAGCTAGTATCATCTTTTGAACCCATTAGTATAAAGGAGAAGTGAATTATCTGTAACTGGACTGGGCTTTGGAAATAATAGCAATCTTACTTGTGTAATTGACATTTTGCCAATCTGGGTGGTACAGGGTTCCACTTCTTCTTTGACTTTGATTTAATAACTACACATAATAGCAAACAGTTGGGCAACTCACTGCTTCAACTCTTTAAGAAGGATTGTGCCTTTTTTCCTAGTTTTACTGTCGAGCCTTGAGGTTTTACGAAGTTTCTTTCCTATTTCTCTAGATAGGGCTTGTCTGTTATTAAGTCGGTATCAACTAAGAGGGCTGATGAAAATGTGTTGGTGGCTAAAATGATGATGTATACATGGGCCTGAAATAGAAAAAGAGGATCAACTTAAGGTAGGAAATTTAAGTTATCCCCACTTCCAGATGTAGCTTTGTATTGTTCGGAAATCATGTAACTCTCCAGATTGCCACTGTGTGTTGAGAGCTATAAACTGCTGTTCTATGTCTTTGAAATTTAGCCACCTGTCTTTTATCAAAAGGTCATCGTAGACCCACTTTATGTAACAGACTTGTAAACCTTCACGGCCTTCGTAGATCCTTAAGTTTGTTACCGGCTTGCATTTGGAGAGTTTTATCTGACTGACCAATTTCTTGGACCACTTGGCAGATTATTGAGATCCTTAAGCTTATCAGAAGGGAATTAAGCGGAGAAACAACCAAACCAGTGTGATACCATTGTGTCCAGGTAATTTCTTCTTGTCAAACGTTTTCAAGGGAAGGCCGTCAGAGCACATGTTTAACCCACCTTAAAAAGTGGGGAAGGAAACCAAGAAATGGAAGAAAAACTAGTACTGCACCCGAAAGAATTTATACTTGATTTTATAAACTGTCTGCTAATATAATGAAAAGCACCTTCAGTTAGCTTTCCTGAGGATGTTTTTCCAATTTCTCCGTATTACATGCAAAGAAGCATGAAGACAATCTTCCCATGTGATCTTGTTGAATTGTTAATGCATCTTATTCTTGTAAATCTTCCATTTCATGAGCAGAAACTGATATCTTTTGTGCATGGTGCTGCTGCTTTCTGCTCCAAGGAAAGCAGGGTCCGGTACCAATCAATTCTTCTCTTTTTGCTGCGAAGAGTAATGAAGGAAGATATGAACAGATTGATGGTCGGAACAACTGGCAAACCATCAGATATGGACCACCAAGCATTTAAGTTAGACATGATAAGCGATGCAGAGGCTGTCTTTTTGGTTGCACTTCGAGCCCTAGGCATACCGACGATGTAATACATATTTAGGTTACTAGTACCACATAGTTTTGACCATTCATTTACGGTCGTCTTTGCCTTTTGTATAGTAAGTTACACATTGTAAATTTCCTGTCCAGTGCAGTAGATCGAGGAGTATTTGGCTTAGTCATGCTTCTCTGCCATTAACAGTGTCATCCTGCAGTTTTAATTCCACAAACATCTCAAGTGAGAGGAGAAAAGGTGGGAACCAGAAGGCTCTTTCATATTCTCGGATAGGCTGGGCTAATTCTTCGAGAATTTAGCCGAGGGATCAGCATATCTCTTTGTTTTGAATTGCTGCGAAGTCAAACTTGACCGTGCGGTAATGCATTCACCACAACGGCTGTGTTTTAAGAGCAGACAAAGATTCACCGATTAATTTAGGATATCAACATTCAATAGTAATGTTATTTGATAATTCATTTTAACTCGTAATATTATAATTTTTTGTGAGATTTTAATTAATAATTTATTACAATAAATTATAATTAATATTTAGAAATTTAAGATTTAGAGTTTTAAGTTTATAATACTTTTATCATTTAAATTAATTATCCAATAAGGGGAATAAAGTAGCATCATCTATCTAGCAAATGGTAGCAACATATCAGTAGTTTTCCAACTGTGCGAACTCCATGCATTAAGTAATGCCTTATTGTGCCATTTATAGTTGGAGTAGAGGAAGTCATAGAAACCTTGTATGTAAAATGATCCATTGACATAGGATACCAATCGAAACCCATTATTCTATACCAGCAGGTATTTGTCGAGATTGTTGCAACATGAAATTGACAAAAATCACATGGCTATCTCGCATTATGAATGCTTTCTCACATTAGACCTGAACATCTTCGATCTTCTAGAATTTAGCAAATGATCAACACTAGATACGACCATGATAGTCGTAGATTTCTAGTTAGCTTGGGTTGTGTAAATATCCCACGAGGAAATCAAGAAATTTCCATTTCGCTAACTTATTTTCTTTCCCTTTCCTTGACAAGCAACCAGAATCCAATTAGCGAGGAATGAAAAGAAAACTGCTGCATCATATGTCCTCTAATTGGCAGTTTGTTGGAGTTGCCTAAACTCCCTAGCCAAGCACCTTCCTCCTTTACAACACCCTGTTAGCCTAAACTCCCTAGCCAAGCACCTTCCTCCTTTACAACACCCTGTTCAATTAATACAGAAGGGGGGGGCTGCTCCATTGGTGGGTTTTG
>MEJB01000040.1:1228684-1297279 GCA_001752375.1 Rhazya stricta
TTTCTGGGGAAGTTGGTAATTGTGCCACCTTCGTAACTTATCCCGAGTTCTTGGTATAATAATTCTTTTCCTGTTTCTTACTTACATCCCTTCAAAATTTATGCTTCTATCTCCTGCCCCGCCCAGCCACAAACATGTTGGGAGCCAGTGACTTTATCAATGCTCCTAAGTGGACCCACAGGATTGAGGGCTTCAAACAGAAAATAAAATACTAGGCGGCTGAGCGGTGAATATAAGCATAACATATCTTGTTGTCAAAAATTTTCTTTTCCCTTCTCCTTCCCTTCTCTCCCTCTCCCCGTTGATCCCCCCTTCTGGTGCCACTAACTCTCAAATTTCCCCTCTCTTCTCCTCTCCCCTAGGGCCTTTGTTTTCCGCCTTCCTGAATTCCAAGATCTGCCACTAACTTCTTCTTATTCTTCTGTTGCTTCAAGGTCAAATGTGTTAGAAACTCACACAACTGTTTTTCTGGATACTGAGACAAGAATAGTATAGCAATTCTAGTCTTTCTATGAAGCTCCACAAGAAAGCAGAACCCCCCCCCCCCCAACCCAAACAAAAACTGGAGCATATCTCCAACAATGGCAGGCTTCTACCACGTATTGTCGCGTTGTCATTGGTTTTGCTGGGTCTGTACCATCTCATCTGCACCACTAGAAACAACCTCAAGTTCCACGCAATTACTTAGTCAGACAGACCCTTTCACCCTCTCCCCCAGCCGCAGCACCTCTGCCTTCTCCAGCCCTTCGCCTAAAAAGGATACCGTGCCAGGGAGGGTCCTAAGTTTACCTTTATTCTCCCTCTATCCCATGAGTGGGCCTTCAGCAGGGTCTCGCCCAGGGACAGCTTGCTTCTTTGTCAAGCAGGGTGCGGATTTGAACCCATGACTTCAGGCTCTGATACCACTTCACTGAAAAGGGTATCTTGCCTGGGTCCTCGGTTTACGTTCATTTATACCTGCTCATCCTCTGCCTCTCATTAACACTAGTGAAGCCATCATTGTATATAAGAGCAGGAGACTCTGAGGATGGCGGTCTTTGATGGTGGCAGCAGAGGCAAGAATGTGGTGAGGTGGGAACCAAAGCAGGCCCTCCAATTTGTATGGTGGTGGTACTACAATTTTGAGGGGGAGGTGGAGGAAGAAGAAGGAGAACAAGGAAAGAGAAAAATAAAGAGGAAAAAGCTAACTGCCTTTGTGGGTGGATGGACTGGAAAGGTTAGAATTTTCACCATTCCAAATCCAGTGCTGAGGCAGCGGCGCCAACAAGATAGAGGAGGTTAAATTCAGATGGATATGGTTTCTCGATCGTCCAGAGGCAAAAGCTAAACTGCCTTTTATTGATTTTATTAACTATCTTCACAAAGATTACAAGTTTATCAACATTTACAACTTAAGAGAATCTGCCGAGTCTCTGATGAAAAACTTTTGTGGGTCCCAAGTGTTTTGACTTAAAATGTCATTTTTACCACCTCTTTTGAATCTTTGAATCGAAACAGTAGAAGTAACCCTCAATCCCATATGTAGCCTGTTCCTCAAACCCTAACCTCAAATATTAAATAAATTAAAAAAAAAAAGAATATTAAGATGAGTAGCAAAAGAGAGGGGCAGAAGTGGGGGTGGCGGCAGCCCATGAGGAAGAAAGCTTAGACATATCCCCTGTAAATGTTAGCCTTAGGGAGCTCAACTTGGACATAAAAGGTTCCAATGTATACATTAAAAATTTCAATGGCTTTGGATACTCTACCCTTCCTGACTGCAATTTTTTTCTTTTTTTGGCATTTCAATGAGAAAAAAGAAATTATATTCCTTATAGGTGTCCAAAGAAAATAAATAAATAAATCAATAAAGAAATAGTGGGTTCTTTCGTTTCTATGGTGATTTCTTAAACGGTGAGGTATTCTCTATACACCGGAGCCTTTAACTTGATTTCATCAAGGTTATTGGTAATTTGTATAGTTCACCATGTCAGTCACTGGCATTTACATCAGCACTAAATCTTCACATTTTCTTCATCAGTTAGTAAATGCAGTTCTTTAAATTTCTGAACTGTCCTGAGCGAAATAGAGGAAGACAAAGATGGGGGAGATGAAAAAAGAAAAGAGAAGATGACACTTAGAACCCTACAAAATCGATGTCCGGCCAGAGGAGGGTACTCTAGTGGCTTGCTGTTGGTTTTAGGCCGGCAAAAGTGGAATAGAAGATTTGAGGAAAACAAAAATTCCGCGAGTTTAGGAGTAAAATACAGATTCATTTCAGCCTTACGAACACCATCTTTTGCTCACTTAAAGTTTCGGTTCAAGTTACAAAAAAAAAGTTTGTCCCATTCTTCCTCATCCATTCCCATTCTCCTTCCTTTTCCACTGCCACCACGACTGCTGCCCCTTGCTTCTGCAACTCATCTTCATATTCTTCTTTCCTTCTTTTCTTTAATAATTTTTCTGATCTTAAGAGGTTAGTGTGGAGATGCTAAGATGGGACTGAGAGGTACTTCCGTCATTTCGAATCAAAGGATCAGACAAGGGGTGCAAAAATGACATTTTTAGTCTAACATGTAAGGCCAACAAAAGTTTTTCATCACAGACTGAATCGATTTATCAGGTAGGGGGTTAATTAGTCAAAATTAAATACTAGGTATGAAATTGACAATCTGGCCAAGCAATTGGGGTTTTCTTTTGTACTAAACCATACTGGTTACTTAGGGGTTACGTACATTCATATTAACTCTTCCTATCAAAGAATCTTGTGTAACTTTTGTTATCTTGCGAATTTATTAATTTTCTAGCCCATACATTAGTTAATTATTAAATCAAATCAAATCAAATCAAATTATTTCTTTATCTAAAAGTTTAGTTGTTCAACTTTCACATAAAGGTCAAATTTATCCAGCCAAAAAAAGAAGAAACATGGTTAGTTTAAATCATGTTTCATCTCATTGACACTTTTACAATAGTATATCAATAATTTACTTATTATTTAGTGGTTGCATACATTCATACTATCTCCTATCAAAGAATATCATGTAACTTTTCTTGTCTTGACAAATTATTGATTTTCTAGCGAATAATTTGTCAAGCCCATTCCAGTACTTAATTGTTGAAGAAAATCGAAATAAATTACTTTGAGATCTCTTAAGTGGAGTTATTCAACTTTTATGTAAAGGTCAACATTGTCTATCCAAAATAGGAAGAATCGTCTTTAGTGTAAATCATGTTTCACCTCTTTAACACTTCTAAAATAGTATAGATATAGATTTACTTGTCATAAATCTATTATTTTTTTTGGAAAAGTAAGAAGCGCCCTATTAAGAGGGAAAATAGTTATCATATCAAACATATGTACAACACAAAAAGGTTTTAGGTTCATTTGAGAAAAAATTATCTGATTTAGTCCATATACTATCTCCTGTACAAGGTTTTGCCATTTGAACATTTATTCATTTCCCTTTTTCTTAAAAAAACAAAAACTATTAGAACCTAAACTATTTTCAATCACCCAAATTGATCTCAACAACCACATCTATGGTGGAAGCCTATCCTCACACATCCTCCTTATGTGCTAAATTTTAGGACATTTTGGTAGGAGAATCTAGGTTTACCTCCACTTTTACCCCAGTCATGTGATTTATTATCCCCTCCTTTCTTAAGATATTTTATAAATTTGGCTTCAGATCTGCAACCTCCGCATCAGACCCTCCCCTTCCAAAATCCCTAAATCTCAAGATCGAAGATGACTAATGAGGAATGGACCCAATAATACGTCTATTTTGAAAAGAAAAATAACCAGGAATAAATCCCGATGACTATTTTCTTTTTCAATTAAAATGCACTTATTACTAGCTCTACTCATCAATGAAAGTCTTGGATATTGAAATTTAGGAATTTCTGTAGGTTTGATGGGGGTGGTTGATTTTAAGCCTAGTTTCTAAAGGATTTCAAGAAAAGACAGACTGAGAAATCACATGGAAAGAATGTTGTGGGGTAAAGATGGAGGGGAACCCATGTTTTTTTTAAAAACCAAAAAGCTCTTCTAAAATTAAGCAAGTGAGAAAGGTATACAATGTTTGGTTGGACTCTGCTGCAGATCTGATCAGGACTTAATTTACCTGATTGAAATTACTTTAGAGACCTAAAAAGCCTTTCAAAGAAAGAAACAGAAAAAGTTAAGGAGAGGGACCTTGGAGGTAAAATAGTTTAAGGATTAAATCGACTAATTTCTCTTCATTTCGATAAAGAAATGAAAATGAAAATGAAAATGAAAATGAAAATGAAAATGAAAATGAAACCAGAAACTTGGGTATTATAAGTTTCACAATACTAATTATCCAAATAACGGATCTGTATAGGTAAAAGATATTTACTGATCATATTAACATTCTAATTAAGCTTACAGAATCCCAAAGAAAGGAAAAAACAATAATTGTTTTTTCACCTAAGATCATTACCTGTTCATGAAGCATGTGCTACTCTGCTAAGAGAACCTAAAATGCAAGCAACTGCAACACTGGTATTCTTTTTGTTTACCAAACGGCACAGGTTTGAGATTACTATCTATAGAAAAAGAGAAAGACCTTGGATGAAAATCTACCAGTCAACGTATCTGGATAGATAGTCGAGGATGATCCAGAAAAGAAATCAGGCTTCCGAAAATGGTTTTCTGCAGAATGGACAAGGGCTGAAAGAGACTAAGATAATGGAATAAGTTATCCACTCCTGAAAGGATATACTTGCAGATAATTAATCACAATAGCAATAAAGACCATCTTAGACTTGTAACGGTTTCCATTCTCCCTCTCCTAAACTAACAAAAAATCAAGTTATAACTCTAGGCCATAGGACAATCATGGCCCCCTTCACTGAAGGCAATTGATAGAATAAAGAAAACTTTCTCTTATAAAGTCAGACTAAATTAATGTATATCAAATTCAAGAAGCGAAGCTACTAACCTTTGGTCTAATAGGACAAGCCCCAGGGAAGGTCTTTAAAATAGAATCAATAACTTCTTTCCCTATATTCCATGTCTTCTTAGCTTCAAGGACACCACCAACCATGACAACAGGGAAAGCACCATTTCCATCTGCAAACAATGTGCATCATAAGTTCTGCAATTCTATAATGAAAGAAGCAATTACCATGTACATGGTAAGTACATATTTCATTTCTTTTATTTTCTATAAGTTACTTTATAACTGGGAAAAGGAAATAAAAGCTGTGTCAATACAACAATGTCCTATCATTGATCAGAGTACTTCAGGTATTTCAAGATTTGGATATTGCAGTTCTGTAAATAATCAAGACTAGAGAGTGCAGGAGATGATTCCCCTTTAAGTGTCAGCAGATTTACTTGCAAGAAGAACAAGGTCAAAGAATGACATTAAGCTTAAATCTTAAGACTCGAAATAATGCCAAACCTTCACCGGCCAATTGTAATCTTTGAACAACAGCTTTTACACTCAAAGCCAATTCTTGCACAGCATTATTCAGTATCTCATTTGCAACTGGGTCACCAGCTTCTGCACAGGATACTACTACTGGAACAAGTGCAGCAATACGGGCCCAAGATGGATCTGCATAGGTCCACCTAAGTTCCAATGAGAAAAAAATGAAAATCACAGGTAAAACTATGTAATTTTGTGGCAACTTATCTACAGATCTAATGCATTCAAATGTGTTATAGAATGTAAATAAGATTAGGAAACTATAAATATTAGGAAGCTGTAGAGATTGATTAGGAGTGTTTACAAGTGTTGATTAATTAGGAACGTTCCTAATATGGATTCCTACTTTGTGTATATATATATATATATATATATACACACACACACACATGTTATCTGATGAATAGAAGATAGAGGAAAATTCCCACAATTCTATTTGACATGGTATCAAAGCAAGGGTTCTTCTTTCCCTTGCATGACTCCTTTTCTTTTAAGGTAAAATTAGTGGGTTTAGAACAAATATTTTGGGTCACACTTCAGAGTATTTTTGGTTCTATGGATAAGAAGTCAGTTGTCATGCCGGCTGTGGCTCCTTTGATGTCAAAATTCATGGAACATAAGCTGAAGGGCTCCAACAATTATCCAGATTGGAGCAAAACGGTTCACTTTACCAGTGAAGTATCGATATCGATAATCATGACAGATGATCCAGCCTCCAAAAGGACATGGCTTAAAGGAGGATGCTCAGTTATTCTTGCTGATACGAAATTTCATTTAGAGTGAGGTACTCGRTTTGATAAATCACTATGAATTTGTAAAAGAATTGGTGGAATATTTAGATTTCCTGTATTCAGGGAAAGGGAATATCTTTCATATCTATGATTTGTGCAAACCCTTTTATATGTAGAGAAAGGGGATAATTCTCTCACAAACTATTTCATCGAATTCAAACAAACTTACGAAGAGCTTAATACCCTTCGGTCCTAAAGTGAAAGTTCAACAGGCTCAACGGAAAAAGATGGCTGTTATGAGTTTTTTGGCAGGTCTCCCTTCTGATCAAACTGCTAAATCTCAAAATCTCTTAGAGTTATGAGATCTCTTCTTTACAAGATACACTCAGTAGAATACTTCGCTCAGAAAGTTCCCCACTTGATCAACTTATCAGTGCTCTTGTAAGTCAAAGCCCTACTACCATGAAGACAGCAATATACACGAAGTGGAAGGAGAGTTGACGCTCGAGGAAAGGACTACAAAGGGATGGTGTTGCTATTGTCATAAGCTGGACATATGAAGTATGAGCATTGACAATTGCAAAATCAGGGTCCAAGACCTCTGTCAGTCTGAAAAGTCTTCCTCTACTCCTATCACTGCTATGGCCGAGTCAGGTAACCCAAGTAAATGTCTTGTTTCCTCATCTTCTGAATGGGTCATTGATTCTAGTGCCACAGATCATATGGCAGGTAATTCTAGCCTATTTTCTACTTTTCAGTCACATACATCTCCTTCTCCAGTTACTTTAACAAATGAGTCGACCACTTGTGTTTTAGGGTTTGGCACAATAACACCTACTCCATCCATTCATTTGTCATATGTTTTGAGTTTATCTCAATTATCTTCAATTTAATTTCTGTCAGGAAGCTTACTTGTGCCCTAAATTATTGTATGTCATTTCCTGACCATTGCCTATTTCAGAATCTTATGACGAAAAAGATTATTGGCAAAGGACATGAGTCTGGAGGTCTCTACATTCTTGACCAGCATGTGACTAGGTCCATCCTTGTTCTGGAATAGTCACCCCGTTTGAAGAATATTGTCCACTGGGGCATCCTTCTCTTCCTTTGCTGAAGAAACTTCGTCCTTAGTTTCAGAGTCTAGCATCCTTAGATTGTGAATCTTGCCAGTTTGCTAAACACCATCGTCTTAATTCAAGACCTAGAGTCAATAAATGAGCCAGCGCAGCTTTTGAATTAGTCTACTCAGATATTTGGGGTTCATGTCCACTTACGTCTCAATTTGGATTTCAATATTTTGTTAATTTTATCGATGATTATTCTCATATGACATGATTATACTTCATGAAAAATCGTTCTGAATTATTTTCTCATTTTTGTGCCTTCTATGCTGAGCTCAAGACTAATTTAATGTTTTTGTCCAAACTTTACAAAGTGATAATTCCAAAGAATATTTATCATCATCTTATCAATCCTACATGATTCAAAATGGCATTCTCCATCAAACTTCTTGGGTGGATACATTATCTCAAAATGGTTGGCTGAGCGAAAGAATAGACATCTTCTGGGAACTGCTCGCGCCTTATTATTTCAAATGAATGTCCCTATACATTTTTAGGCCGATGCAGTTTCTAAGGTGAGTCTCCTTATCATGTCCTTTTTCCTACAAATCATTGTTCCCTATTAAGTCGAAGATATTTGGTTGCACTTGCTTTGTTTGGGATATTCGTCACCATGTTACCAAACTAGATCATAAATCATTAAAGTGAACTTTTCTTGGCTACTCTCATGTTAGAAAAGGATATAGGTGTTTTTGCCCTAGCCTTAGCAAGTATTTTGTGTCCGCCGATGTGTCCTTCCTTGAAGAACCCTATTCTCTGTCTTTCGCTTGTGTTAGCCAAGGGGAGGATGATAATCTGTTGATTTATACTGTCACATCCTTTGAGTCTACTCCTGCTAAGCGCGCATCCTTCAGGTCTACTCTCGGCGACCAAACCCTCCTAGTTCATGTCCTGCACCGGCACATTCGTCATCAAATCTAGATTCAAGTGATGATCTTCATATCGCCCTTCGAAAAGGTAAACGTCAATGTACTTATCCAATTTCTTCTTTTGTGACTTATAACCACTTGTCACCTTCTTTTAGTTCTTTTATTGTAAATTTGTTCATCCTAGGTGGCGTAATGCTACGATAGAGGAGATGAAAGCTTTGGATGACAATGATACTTGGACCTTGGTAAACTTACCTACAAGTAAGACGGCTATTGGTGTAAATGGGTTTTCGCCATTATCAATCCTGATAGGTCCAATGCTCAATTGAAAGCTCGTCTTGTTGCTAAAAAATATGTTTAAAATTATGGCATTGATTACTCTGACACTTTTTCTCCTTTTGCTAAGTTAATATCTGCAAGGTCATTCATTTCTATGGCAGCCATTCACAAATGGCCTTTTCATCAGCTCAATATCAAAGATGCTTTTCTTCATGGAGATCTTCTGGAGTGGAGCAACCTCCTGGATTTGTTGCTCAGGGGGAATATGCGAAAGTCTGTCGTCTTCGTAAATCATTATATGGCTTGAAACAGAGTCCTCGTGCTTGGTTTGAAAATTTTAGCCAAGCAGTTGAACAGTTTGGAATGAAGAAATGCAGATCTGATCACTYCGTCTTCTACAAGAAATCTAAAGCTAGCATCATGTTGTTAGTAATTTATGTTGATGATAGTGTTATTACTGAGAGTGACATTATATGTATTTCATCTCTTAAATCCTTCTAGGATTTAGGGATGTTGAAGTATTTCTTCGGTGTTGAGGCAACAAGAAGTAAGAAAGGAATCTTCCTATCTCAAAGGAAATATGTACTTGACTTATTATTTGAGACAGGAAAATTGGGGGCTAAACCATGTAGCACTCCAATGATTCCTCATTTGCAGCATACAAAAAAAGGGGAATCGTTTGAAGATCCTAAGAGATATAGAAGATTGGCTGGAAAATTGAATTATCTTTGTGTAACTCGTCCAGGTAATGCATATTCGATTAGTGTTGGGAGTCACATTGTGTCTTCACCAACCGTTAATCATTGAATAGCTATACAACAAATCTTGTGTCATTTGAAAGGAGCGTATCTTATATAGCAATCATGGTTGTACTATTGAGTGTTTTTGAATACAAGTTAGGCAGGATCTAAGGAAGACTGAAGATCTACTAGAGGATAGATAGAGGAAAATCCCCACTATTCTATTTTACAAAATGCAAGATGAAAGATCTGATATATTAGTGGCTTCAAAACCTAGTAAACAAAATTTCCAACTAAATGAAGTATGCATTATGCTCATAAAGAAAAGATGCAGATGTAAAAGTCTTCCTCCAATTTTCTCAGAAAGACTTACTAACCAAAAGCAAGTCACACCCTGTCATTGCCTACTGTCAATTATCAGCATGTAAACAAAGAGAATATTAGATGCAGATGAATTCAAAGGTGAGATACCCTATTATTTCATCTGGTGAAGAAAGACCAAGTGATTCTAGAATAGAACTGGTTAACATTGTCTGCGGGCCACGACCATCATGGGCCTTTGTTACTGCAGTCAAACCCTGAGCAGCAATTCCGTAGCCACTGGAAGGAACCAAATATTATGTTACATATACATAACAGAGAGGAAAACAACCATCAAACTGGAATTGTTTTAACACAAATTTCCTTTGATGAATAATATCCTTCTAGCTACTTTTATAGTTTAATACCCACATTAGAGTGATAGTTTCCAAAATTAAGAGAGGATAAGACAAAAGACAAATGTAGTAGTCAATATTAAGCATCTATAGCATACACATTCACACTGTCCACATATGTAGCAACATTGAACAGCTGCTGCAGTTTCTGATAGTATACAATCCAACATAATCTTTTATATCAGGAAAAGCACAAAATATGAACAGTTCTCATTTAAATATAATAAAAATATCTATATAGTTGCCTCTGCAACTTTAGCTGTCAGCCATTGCTCCCATGATCTTTTAGTTTTTAGAACTAAAAGAATATATATATATATATATATGCCTTAAGGAAGACAATATTTTATCCAGACCTATTAATGATGATCTCTCTACAATATTTCAAGGAACAGATTTTGTTACAAGGGTGATAAAAAAGAGATGGTATACCAACTGATTAGCTCTCATATGTAAATTATCTGAGGATGGGATTATTGGTGATATCATGTCATTTTCATCACAGTTATAAAGAAGTTTTACTCCTATTTTAATCACTTCATTTCCTCCTACACTATACTTACAGACACAAATCTTTGTAAGATACATACAAACGCACTAGAAAGTTACTATAAGATATCTCTTGATCTTCTTTTTCTTTATTTAATTTTTTAAAATTTATAGAAATAAATAGCTCTTTATAATCAATCTCAGTCCCCAGTTATATAATTATTGGTATCCATCTTGTGTTTCTTCTTCCCTTTTTTTTTTTTTTTTTTCCCTCTTTTTGGCTTATTATCTCATCTAATTTCTTTTTCTATTTCATCTAACCTATTTGAAAGTCATTACCAAAATTTTTAGTAAATCTATTAAATACAAAACCTAATTTCTATTTCAAAATTTTGAACATACACCTTCTTTTCTTGTTTTCAGAAAGCTTTGTAAGTGAAACATCTCTTAATCTATCCAATTATTCCAATCCCAATTCCTATCATATCTAAAACACATCTTAGTCAATCTAACAAACTTAGAACCTGATTTAGATTTCAAACTGTGAACATAAATTTTCTCCTTTTCTTTCACAAGTAAAAAAGGTATACTTGAATTCAAGACTTTGCCTTTTCTCTTTTCATGTCTGAACTTTACCACAATCTAAACATTTGTTTTCTCATTCTAATATTTCTTACAACAAAGAAGAAATACAAGAAAGAGGAAAGGAATCCTCAAGAAATTAACACAAATTGATTACAGCCTTCCAACTTTGTAGATCTATCAATSCCATGTCTCCATAATAACAAACTTATCATGCAAAAATGAAAGAAAAATAACTCTTAAGTAGTTCAATAAGAATTATGATCTTTGAAATTCCTGTTATTAACTTTCTACCAATATCACCCAAAAATTGCGAACTGAGCACATTGTCATTAAATTCTCCCTAGCTTAGTCTTAACAAAACCACAAAATTTTTGTTGCGTGAAATCCAGAAACATATTAGGAAATCACTCCAATAACCAAAACAAAGAAATTCAACTCCTTTGTTGTTTGACAATGAAGTTTACTCCCTCCATCCTAAATTGAATGTCTATATTTAGCTTGGCACAAAATTATAGGATAGCTATGAAAAATAGAAATTACCACCTTAACCTTAATTATTGAAAGGTTAATGGTGTGGACCCATGTATTTAATGGAACTCATATCCCTTGAGTTAAGGAGGCTACTTTTGGAAGTTCAGATAAATATATGTTTTATTATAGGAAAGTGGACATTCATTTTGTGAGATTCCAAAGTAGAAAGTCCGCAATCAATTTTGGACGACATAAAACACATATCTAAGGTAAGAGCTTTACATGGCTTTCTCACTTACTACAAATCATTGGCTAATGCTATTAAGGACCATTGTCCAAGCAAAAGCTTGGATCCTACAGGGATATTACTTTCTCCAGAGGAAATGAAGGTCGCTTATCACTCTATATGAGAAGGAAAATGACAGGAAAAAACTACAGAGCATCAGGCAACCATGATCAAGAACTCTTGAACGTGGCAGGAAGGAGGTTAAAATTTTCAACGAAAGGATTAATTCTTCTAATTCCTTTCAGTTAGATTTTCATATAAATGTAAACTTCAGGAAATAGAATAGTCATGTAAGGAATAGAAGGAAGATAATAAAGCATTATGAAGGTAAGAAAGTCCATACAGATTTGGAATTGAAAAAAGATCCTTCCCCAATCTCAAAACCGAATATAAGATAATGAACTAGTGAAAAATAAATAAGATACCTTAATATAAACTTCAAGGGCTAACATGTTTGACATAGATACCAGCTCTAGCATCCCAAACTTAATCTTTATAATCTTATGCCGTAGAAATCTGATTCTGAAGGAAACTGCCAAACCATTGACCAACTAGACAAATGTGTTCAGACACTAAATTGCCAAAGCCCAAACCTCCTTTGGACTTAGGCTTACAAACCACTTCCCAACAAACCAAATGATCCTTATCAGACTATCTTTATCACTATAACCAGTCCCTGTCAACATAGAGCTCTCATAATTCTTTCAAGTTTAATACCTATCCCTACTGGCATTCTTAACAAAGGCATATAGTATGTAGGTACGTTAGATAAACAAGATCTAATGACAGTAATGCAACCACCTAGAGAAAAAACAGACCACATTCTGACCATCTGGATCCTCGCTTGCCTTTTCCACCATAGGAAAAGGATGCAGACCTTGGATTACAACCAATGGAAGACCTAGATGACTTAAAGGCCAATCAAGTAAAGCACAGTTTGCAAGACCACTAAACTGCTATAAAATGCCCTCCACCACCACCACCCCCCGGTGGGTGGCCATGAATATGGTTACCAACGGTATACTTTGCCTCATCATTTGTAACTTTCTGAACTAGAACAAATCTGCACTGAAAGAGAGAAGCGCACAATTAGCAAATTGCGAAGTGAAACTTCAAGCTCCTGAGACAACACCCTGGGGCCATGGACAATGCCTCGACTTGGGCTAACCCTACGACTTAAAACATCCACAACTAAGGCCTTGTTCTTCTAAGCTCAAAAACAGGTGATTTTAGTTTTTTTTTTTTTTTTAAAAATTTATAACTTATGAAGAGAAATGCTAAAATGATATGCTTTAAGCTTAGAAGAATAGACCTTAAGCTAGATGTGTTCTTACTATATTGCCCAAAAGAGTTCTTCCAAAGTATCTGTACTACAAGGAAATAAGCTTAATTTTCACTATTAATGACACAAGTTTATTCACTGATCTTAGGATAATTATTCCTGCTAGGCAGACATTTGAACTAGAAACAGAGTATAAGAATTACAAGTATGCAATCAGCCCCATGCGACAGCAGGTCTTAGCAAGTAACTAATCTTTGATTTAGGATATGAGCTTGAAGACCAAATAGCTCTTCAGCAATACAGCACAAGGAACCCATTACTCACATAAAATCAATGAAATCTTCTCAAACTATCTATTTGGCAATTTAGCAACATAAATCAGTTCAGACTACATGATTGAATTTCAAAATAGACAAGTAACTCATAATGCAATACAAATTCTAAGCATCAACGAATGCACAGATCAAGTGGGATCCAGTAACCTAGTTTTATCAAGGGATACATGTACAAAACAAAATTGCAGCTTTTAGTTATGGTTTACGTGAAGTAATATCATCAAATAAACATAAACAGTCTATCACCTCAAACATTCTCTTACATCAAAGGACTAAGAGTACTTTACCATCCTATATTTCAGGACATTCAATTCCAATGCCCAACTATCATCCACGGGCAATACTTTCGTCTAAAATCAGTTCCTTTCTCCTCTTTTCTACTAAGAGTAAGCTAKGAAAGTTTCTTAAATTGTATAAGGCGGCATCACCTTCAATTAGTACTCAATGCATTTCTGAGTTTAATAAAAATTCCTCAACCTGCATGCCCAGACTGCGTAATGCTTTCACGTAGCACATACTTAAAAAGTATCATCATTGGAGATTCCCCATCCCATAACCTTGATACATTTCATTGATTCAAGGGAACTAGAGAGCAGAACTTAAGGTTATATGCAGGCCTTTGATCCCTTACCTTTAACAAAATAGTGTTGTGTAGCCAGAAATGAATAACCCCTCAGGGCGAGCAAGGGTTGAGGTAGAATGCAAATAACTGCTGAAAGGTTGCATGCTTCACTTCCTTCAAATGATTAGATCAAAACTCAACCTTCCCGGGAAACAAAAGTTTCTAAACTAGATACTCATGCTTCATAAATCTTCTCAATTGAGTTACTAGTACAATTAATTTTGAGTACATAAATATCTACCAGCAGTACAATAGAGGACCTATATAACATGCCTACATAAATATCTTTAAGTAGTACAATAGAGCACATATATATTATATCCCTACCTTTAAAATAGAGAAGAAGAACAATTTTACTAAAATCTCAGCCGTTGCTGCGAGCACCCAAGTGACTGCATTTTATATATGGGATATCTTTGAATTTCTCTACCTTGGGCTTTCAATGGAGTATTTCAACTTGAGGGTCAAAAGTTCCAAAATCTTTTTCTCTGGACTTCATTTTTAAATTTTTACTATTAATTGTCATGGCTCTGGTGGTGATTTTGGCAGTTGACAATATAGCCTGACAGGAATAAAACAAGCACTTCCACATAAYATCAGAAGCAATTGCAACATATCTTGATCAAAAAAGTTCCGGTGTTCTGAATTTGAACTTTATATAAGGTTATTTGCCTTCAAGTTTTCAACCTTCTAGTAACTGCAAAGTATATGAGTCTTCCTACTTTTTTTTTTTTTTTTCTTTATCTTTCCTCCATGTGATAGAATAGATCGAATCTAACATCACGACAATGTCCATTTGCAGAACATGATTGAGTCTCATGTAAACTCTTCTCTGTTCACCTTGTCCACTTCCTGAGGCCATCAAAGTCCAATTTTTGTGTACAGAAATTTCAGTAATAAACCCAAGAAAGACAATACTGACTAAACTATGTGTCTGTTGCTTTTCTTAAGCTACTGAAAAAGGTGCTTTTAGAGAAAAAGTTGCTTTAAAAACTAATACAATATCTTTCTATTTTTAATAGCCTCAATAGCAAAAGAAATTTAAAAAGCACATTTAGCATTGTTTCTTCGAGATCATTTTTCAGCTAAAATTGGAGATGAATTAGCAACTGAAAACATCCTAATCTGATTTTGATAGAAAAAGGCATAAAGCAGCTTATTTTAGGGCCTATTCTCAGTTGCAGAAAATAAGTGCTTTTGAAATTAAAAGCATCAATTAGTAAAAGCTATTTTAGAAAGCACCTCAGCCCTGTTCTCCATTACTTAAAAGTATTACTTTAATTTTAGCTTAAAATAAGCTCCTATTGTCATGTTATTGTTTGCTTATTGACCAACTTATAGCTTCAAAAAGTGCAAATAAGCTTGATTTGAATAAGTATGCCAAGGGTTACTTACCCAAAAAACACCTTCTTTAAGCAACTTAAAAAAAGCTCCAGCAATAGAGAACAGAGCCCTCTAGGGTAGCTTTTCTGAAAAAGATATTTTAAACCTAAAACAAAAGTTAAAAATCAACCATGAACAACTCAAAACAGCTTTGGTTTAAAAAGATAAAAGCAGTTTATTTTAAACAAATGAGACAAGGCCTTAAGCAGCTGAGAATAGGGCCAATATTTTAGATTACATTGTTAAAGCATTAAATGTATAAAAATACACTCTTTTCTAACAACCTAAGCTTTTAGATAATGTGGCAATGTCACAACAAAGAGGCCTTCAAATCCTGCCACCCCCCTAGTAAAATGGAGAAGAGTGCAAGTGTTGGGCCTAATAGTGAAAAGGTGCACATAAAAGGGCTTGTTAAAATTGTTTAACATATAAATTGCTTCCTCCTTAGTAATTGCACTCCTTAACAGCTTAAGCTTTAAGATGAGTGGTAATTTAAGATTAATCAGATAATAGTTACTATTGGAATAAATAAAGTTATTTTATATGGTGTTGTATGCAAAGATAATGCACCTTTCTTCGCTCTAAGGAATTTTGTTATTTTAACTACTTAGTGATTAAAAAATGCTGTGGCTAAGTGCACGCTACTGTAGGATCAATCACTTATGAGTTATATAGCACCAATAACATACTGTCATTGATTCCACAAATTGCTCGAATCATGACTCAATGACCTTGATAAAATTCACCTGTCATGCTAGGATATGTAAATGTTCATACGGAGTCCTTTTCCATTACTTACTGTTTCTAGCTGAGATCTTGGGGCATTTCATTTTTCAATGACTAAATGCAAGCAGGATGGAGATAAAAATGTGCAGCAACAAAAGTAAAACAAATTTATAACATAATTTTGCAAACACATGCAATGTAAAACTTTGAAGTGAGAAACTTATTGCAACTTCAAGATATCACACAATTTTAAGAATGAAAAGGAAGAGCCAATTTTTTCACCTATAGATTAAAAGACCAAATAATAATTGCTAAATCAAACTTTAGTTAACATTTAACACCAATTACCCATATACAGTCATCAACTTTGGCCATAATCTGTTGATACTTAAATAGCACAGATTGAATTTCCTATCCTTTGACAGAATTTTTGTGCAGACTGAGCCAATAATCGTCGAATGGAAACATTTTACTGATGTACCCTGTGTCATGATATGAATAAACTGTCTTTACCAATATAGGACGAAAAGATCAGGACTATTGAGCTTAGCCTAACATTCTTTTACCAGTGGTGCAACCTAGCTGCAACAGAACTCATAATGCTCAGCCCCAATAAACAAACTAGAGTAGGGCAATACTACCATCAGATAATTCAATAGAATTCAAATACTGGATCAGAGACTGAATATCTACTTTGACCTTGCAGCACATATCTTGGCACAACTTTTCTTAAGTATGTAAATTATTCAATTATTCTTCAACAAAATGCTGAATTTACCAATTATGTTTTCAAACATTTTGGATTCTCTCATCTTTCTCATATTATTAGATTCTCACTATCTAATTCAAGCAGTGACCAATTTGTGGAGCAAGAGTGCAAGAGAGCCATGCTTTAAAAGTGTATAGGTTGGAAGAACCTATAGAGAGTCTAAACTATATATACATATTTTGCTTTACATTCATGTACTTACTTCAAGTTTGAGATTTTAACCATACATGAAAAATATAGCATTAATTTAATTTAAATGGATGACATAAGAGTATAACCTCATGTTAGAAGTCTACATATACAAAACCTGAGTCATTCAAGTGGCAAAGTGCCGTCGTTCAGTCTATATGCTGTAGCACGATCCTACTAGTTCAATTCTTTTGCAAAATTCCATGTGACGTGCTCCTCGTCACATGGCTTGCCTTGATTGCTCATGAAGACAATTGGGGCAATAAATCCAACCCATAAGGTTGAGGGATTCACGCCACAGATTTCAATACATCAATAAGTGCATATATCAAAATAGCATGTGGTCTGACATGTTGGACTATAAAAAAAAGTTCATGGCTCTATCTCCACTTTCGTAATTCTAGGTTTATTAAAGGGAAAAAAATTCCTGAATAGAAGTTAATTTTTAACTATCACTTTAATTTGAAGATACAATTACTGTTGCACAAAACGTAATGAGAATAGTAAGTCAATTTTCACAAAAAAGAAAAAAGGTAAGGTGTTAATTGTCAAATCCTATTTTCTTTTCAAGAACAATGTAAAATATTTGGAACAATCAAAATAAAAGATAAATGTCTATTCTCAGTTAAAGAAAGGAAAATTGATAAACAAGGCATTGCTTCTTCGAACAAACAAAAAACTCCTATATTACCTGCCCCAGTCACCCAATACAGGACCTGCACCAGCAGCCCGAGCTTCCCTTTCATCTTCAGTAATTCCATAAGAAATGCTCCCAGTGCCTGCAATTAGAACACAGCCATGAAGTTTCCCCAGGGTCCCACTTGCAAGAGCTGCTACAGCATCATTGTGAACATATATCCTTACATCAGTGGGAAACTTATCCCTGCAACATTATGATGATAACTCAGGATCAATCATGAATATCTCATTTTCAAAAACAATACAATTTATAACAACTCATTTTCTTCTTGAGGCACTGTAATTTTCCATATCAGTATCAACCGCCCATTTAAACTCAGAAAACAAGAAGTGGATGAAGAAGAAGACCACTCCACGGCAGCAAATTTGGTTAATCTCATAATTAATCCCTGCGTGTTAAATGGAGTACCCAAGATGGAACAGAATTATTGTAACATAAAAGAATACCTCCTTACAAACCTGCTATGCAATTTATTCAGTTTGCACAGATCAATGAGAAAAATAACTATCTTCGTGATATCATTTCTACTCTCACTTTCCAATTTTCACAAGGAAAAAGTTATTTCTGTTAAAACTAATGAAGAAACAAGGATAATGAACAATTCCAGTATATTTGCCATTCAAATTCCAATATGGTTAAGAATGCTAGTATATTGGCTATTCAAATTCCATATTAGTTATCACGTCCATTTAGAAAAATCCAGATAACTAATTACGAAAACAGCTCAAAAAGTTTTCCCTTTCCCTTTGTTTGCTTTATTTTCTGCGCTGGATATTTTTATTCTCACACTCAAAGGGTTTACAGTTCATCACACAAGTGGCTAGCACTTTCCAGACCACAACCCCCTCCCCACAAAAAAAAAAGGAGGCAATTATTCCCCAGTTGATCTAAATTATCAACATTTTCCATACCTCTAAGACTTAATGTGTAGCAAAATTCTTCCTTCTGAAAGAGTAGGTAGAAAACAAAGAGGAGAAAAGAAATGAATAATGCAACTAATAAAAAATAGAAATAAAAAAAAGAATTCCAAGGCCATCAAACCAAAACATAAACAGAAATCTCCGACGTTCTTTACTAACTCAAGTGGATCAAAAAGACTTCCTTTACTTCCAAAGTCATCAAACTATAGCTGTAAGAAAAGAAGAATAATCAATGATGAGCAACCGGCATCTGTTTCACCTTTGAAATGCAGAAGCTGATCATCCCACAACTTGTATAAACTTACAAAAGTTCATATTCATATATAACCATCTTTGTGAGATCATTTGCTAGCCTACTCTCACTTTCCAGTGTTCTTAAGGAAGAAATTCTTTCTCATGAAACTCATGAAGAAACAAGGATAGTGAACAATGATATATATTTACCCATTTGAATTACGAAATAGTTAACAATGCTAGTATATTTTCTATTCAAATTCCAAAATAGTTATCACATCCATTTAGAAAAATTCAGATAACTAATTACAACAGCAGCACAAAAAGTGTTGGCTTTCCCTTCATTTGCTTTATTTTCTGCGTGGTTATTTTCATTTTCACACTCAAAAGGGTTTACAGTTCACAAAAATGGCTTGCACTTTTCAGAAGGCTGCAAAATTGAAACCAAACAACATTAAATCCCCTTTAGCTTCTAGCATCCTCCCTGGCCCCCAAAAGAAAAACAAAAGGCAATTAGCTTGCAGTAAATTGAAATTACTAATATTTTCCATACCTCTAAGACTTACGCTCCACTTGGATTAGCTCTAGTCTGTAGCAAAAAACTTTTCTCGCTGAAGTTGAAAAAAGCCGGAAATGTTCATGTAAAGAAATTTTAAATTTGTTATCATATTTAAGGAATTGTTTTCATTCTAGATGTTATTTTGAATAGAATTCCATAATTTGGAAAAAAAAATATTGATCGGAGAGCGTAAACAAATGAGTTCTTAAGTGGGAAAAAAAATTTCCCAATTAAAGTGGTAATCCAAATAATGTCCTTCAGCAAAATTCTCCCTCCTGAAAGAGTAGGAAAAAGGAAAGAGGAGACAGAAATGAATAAAATGCAGAAATGCAACTAAAAGAATCACAAGTTAACCAAAAATAATTTTTAAAAAAGAAGAAAAATTCCAAGGCTATCAAGCCAAACATAATTAGAAATCTCCGACATTCTTTACAAACCAATGTGGACTGAAAAAGACTTCCTTCACTTCCAAAGTCATCAAACGATGAGCTCCAAGAAAGAAGGAATAATCAATGATGAGCAACCCCACATCTATTTCGCCTTGAAATGCAGGAGTTGATAATCCCAGAACTTACAAACTTTCAAAAGGTCATATTAATATAATTGTCACAAAGCAGCTCTCCAAACAAAATGAACACCGTAGCATCTCGTAAAATTTTCTACAACAAAGTAGTAATGATTTTAAATACTACCTAAAGGCTGCAAATCTTTTCCATAGAATGAAACACTAGAAAACTTAAATTTCCAACAGCCAACTGAAACATCCTATCAAACTATTCTCATCCCCTTAAGTTCACCCTTAAACCAAAGAGTTCTTCATTACTCCATGCTGCAAAGTAACTGGGGTCTGCAGCAGAACTTCTATATTTTCATGAGAAAGCTTGAACTAAACTAAACGAGCCTGTAAGATTCATCTTGGATTAGAATAACAGACGCTTGAATTATGAGGATCTTGGACCAAAATGATTCATCATCCATTACCAATGGACTTCCACTTTGTTCCAACCTGCTATATTTAAGGTTATGGTATTTATATTTTCAGGAAACCTCAGTTGTCTAATATAGAAGAGTCTCCTCATATCCACACAGGGATACGGGAAAAGTATGTTAACTTCACAAACAAGAATACCCAAGTAATTGTGAGAAATCTTTATGAACTTAGTGTAATTAAAGTACCTATCAAAATCAAGAATTACACAAACAGTGGAAAATAATATAGAGATAACTACTCAAAATACCATAAAGAATTCAAAAACTAAAGATAGGACTTGTGCAGAAAGATATTATACCTGATCCAATTTAATACTCTCTCCTTATCATTAGGGTGGTTAACTCCAGATACTCCTAAACAAACAGCTTGAACAGCTGAGCTTTTCACGCCAGATTTTGAAAGCGTTTCTTCTATAACCTTTTCTAATGTATCTCTGGCTTCATCTTCTGCAAAAATACCCCCAAAATCAGAAATGAAAGTGATACTTATACCTTACAAACAACTATAGTATTTATGTTTTTCCCTCTTTTGGAGTAAGAAAATTTAAAAATATTACTCAATAGCTGTTCCAGCAGGCCGAGGGCCAGAAAAACAAACCAAGCCAACCAAACTTTTTAGAGAAACAGAATGTAGATCATTGTATTAGATTTATCAAAAACCTTCTTCCTTTCTTGATTCCCTTCGTTTTCCCCTTCCTTGAGTTTTTCAGTTTGTCTGGATGGCACAGGYAGAGTATACCATAGCAACATYAAAATCAATCAAATCATTAATATCTATGCTCAAGAAGAAACAATCAGATCTTATACTACTGAATGATGCATATGACTCATACATACAATCCAACTATATTTTAGATTTTACACAGAAACACAACATGGAGCAAAATAGTACATGATTCGTGAACCCTTCTTTCTTTCTTTCTTTCTTTTTTCCTTTCTTCTTCCTTCTTCTTCCTCTTCTTTTCTTACTTTCCCATTTTTTTTTTTTTTTTTTGGGATTCTGTTGAAAGGGGCGTCCGCAGTATATAATTTGCAACTTCGAAATAAATTAAGCGTAGTCTTTCTGCCCAAGAATTTAATCTTATACTACTGAATTCTATATATCGTTCCTATGTAGATCTTAGATTTTATAGAGAAACACAACGTGTGCCATCATTTTATAAGATCATAAACACTTCTTCCTTTTTCTTAAAATTCTTTTTATTCTTTTCTTCTTTTCTTCTTTTCTCAATTCTTCCTGGAGATAGATGGTGTTGCACTATAACATTTGCAACTTCAAAATCAATTAGAAACAGGAATACTTTGGTCTTACACTACTGAATTCTTCATAAAATTCATGGACAATTTTTGGTTATGTGAAAATGACATGAATTATATACCTCCAACACTATTGAAATTGGAGCAACCAGCGATAGCACGGCCCAGAATTGGGAGAGGGTCAGGAAGGAGGTGGTGGTGGTCGGAGAAAGGGAGAAGAGGCATGCAAACACAGACAGTTGATGTGGCACCGCCGTCCACACCTAAGATCACCTCATTGCAATCTGACTCAGAACCCATCAAATTTACAATCAAGAAAGTCAAAATTCAACAGATATTTTGCTGATGAAGGTGGAAAATGAGAGGAAAGAGACAAGGGATGTGGCTTGGGATACCGGAAAAGGTTTTGATTTGCAGTTAAGTGGGATTGGGTTGTTCGAAGAAACTTATTAGAAAGTTAGCTCAATGGACTCTCATTGGTCGACTATCATTTTTTTTTTTTTTTTTCCTTTCTACTATCGGGTGAGAAGGGTGTAAATGGAATTTCATTTAAGAATTTGTAATGAGTAGTATTTTAAAATAAGCTATTACAAGTTCACCTACTCCTGTTATAATTTAGCAAAGTGCTTTTTATCACAATAGGTGGATTTTAGGGAGCACAATGTTAATGGACAGATTTTTTAACCTTGGTATAAATGGACAGAACGCATTCAGCAAATGCATTTGGCCAAGAAACAAACGCATTCATTGAATGCGATCTCCACTGCATTTTATTTCTAGGAAATTCTCAACACACTCGCAAAATGCTTTTATTTTTAAGCCTAACGCATTCATTGAATGCGTTCGTATTTAAGCCAGCGCATTTCGTGAATGCATGGTCATGCTAACCCTGTTTTAGCAAACTTTTTATTTTTCTGGTTTTGCAAAATCAAATAGACACAACTTGAAAACTAATAATTTTGTAATAACATTCTTTCCATAATACAAATTACCACAACAATCTTCATGCCAATCACAACATCATCAATCATTGTTAAATACAAACTATAATGAAGAGAAATGAAGACTTGAATTCAACGCATATCATGAGATGAAATTGTCAAACATAGTGCTACATAGATAAAGATTTGAATATACATTACATAAAAGTTCAAATTCATTACAACAAATCATGCTAACTCCATCTTGGAAATGACGCTCCATGGAATCTACTATTCATACAATTATGTATATTGTGATCGAGTTGATGGAAATTTCCACATATTGGGGGGAAGTCAGAGCTACGAAAATCCATTTCTCCACTTATCCTTGTTGTGCACCTCTGTCCTGGAAGATCAGCTTTCATAAATTCTTTGTTATGTTCAAGGGTGAAAGGTGCAGGTTTCTCAATTGACTTATTTCCAATTGGATAGAAATCACAACTGTATGTATTTCTATAATTATCCTTGGGGTAGAATTCGCTGAAATGAACTCCAGCATTCCAACCTCCTTTCTGACAAACAACAAATATGTGGGAACACTATCTTCTCAGTCAACTCCACTTTTGACAGTTACACATTTTCTCGTCCATGTTAACCATGTAAAAATGGTTACACCTTCAACCTTATCTTAGTGGAGTGCTGACACTAAATAATCATGTCTATAGGTTGTATTAGCTAACCGAGTGCATCCTTGCCTTGGCTTCGAGATTTGTGTAAATCTTCCATATTTTAGATGGAAATGGATATTAACAGTGAGCCACGTACTCTTAGTACTGGCAAAAGTAATCAACAAATTTCCTGATTCTCATTTCAACCAAACCCTTAAGTGAAAGTGTTTGTTTTCTTCAAAACACTATTGAGAGATTCAGACCAATTAGTTGTTAAAATTCCAACCCGTATCCCCATCATGTGATAGAGCTCRTTTATCAAAAGGGATATTCATCAAGCAGATATGCTACCTAACTTCTTTTTCTTATATCTTCCATGTATATATTGAACTTCTTCATCTTAGGTATACTTCTCGCCTGATACATAAGCTTTTTCAACATATTATTCTTGAAAGTAAGATTGAAGTTGACATGGATATGGGGAAGAGAGAATCTGTGGACATCCATTGGGTATTGCCAGTCTCAACTTTGATTAACAATGCTTAAAATGTCCAATTATCTATCTAAGATCAGACATACGAACTAGTCAGTGATCACATGAAACTATAACAATTGCATAGATCACCCCTAACTCTTTGTAGATTTTTTATCCATGATGACATAGGCGAGTGGAAAAATATGCCTTTTACCACTCTTCCTTGAACTTAAGAAAGCTAAACACAAGTGGCAAGTCAAACTACTCAACAAATCACAAGATCCAAAAGAAAATTCCCAATAACCTCTGATAGCAAGATGAACAAGAACAAGAATTCTAAGAATGAATCAACTAGCAAAGAAGAATTTAATGAAATTGGCCAAGAATCAAGTTTTATTGATGCTTGGTATGAAACATTATATTCTTGAATTTGAAATTATTAATTCTTGGCCAATTTCATTAAATTCTTCTTTACCTAGAAAGACAAGAACTAAGACTACAAGGAAAATGCCATACTTAGTCCAAGTATCACCTAGAATCTAAGTGATAAGTCGAAGTAGAACGCCACATATATAAAACTTGATAAATTCAAAGTATGAAAGAAATAATCTCTCAATATATCATTAATAATCTGAAACATCCTTTTTACAAAGTCTTGAAAGAAAGGTTATTTATAATAATCAGACCCCAAAAAAAGGTAGGAATGAAACTAACTAATCTTAGTTGGACAAGAAATAGGAACTAATTAGTTAATACTCTATTAGTACAATATGGAAACTAACTAATCATAATACCAGTAGGAAATCTTCAAGGACAAGATATCTCAAGATGTCGCACTATTAATTGTGCTTCTAGAAGCTAATCATTTGTAATCTTGTCGATTCTCAATTTCTCATTTAGAATCTTTAAGAACTTCTAGAACATTAATAATACAGACAATTCATATCAAATTTTGACTTTGATCCCTTTTGAATCTCTTGCAAGACACGAAAGTTGTAGATCTTCTTCTGATTTTCCGTTGCATCTTGAATCATTTGAATCAGAGCTTGGATGAGAGACTTATGCTTAGATTAAAATACATTATGAAAATTGTTCTAAATCAACCAATCAGCTTTACTTTGCATTTAACGCCTTTATTTAGGATTCTAAATTCATATTGGTAAGACTCGAGCCAATCTCATGAACACAGATATACAAATGACTAACTTCACATAAGCAGCTACTGAGCTTGAGGGAGTTCTTCTTATAGACATTACTGTCGGCTCAAAAACTGGCACCGCTGCTTTCTTCATAATAGCGGCTAGACCAGCCCACACAATATTGTTGGGCTGTGATTGGATCCATGTCAATTATTGTGTGCCTTCCACATTACATCAATAGCAAATGTTTTGGAATGGAGACTATATCAAAATTGTGCTAGCTTATCCAAATCCATTCTCAATCGATGTCTAAATGAGTGTAGCCATTTTTTATTCCCTTGAGTTCGAGGCTTCAAGATTCTCTAAACTGATGGCTATCACTCAGCCAAAAAACTATCATATTTTAGGAGATGCATTCACGGCTTTGGTAGGTTTACAACCTCAACTGTTCACAAGATCCAGATAGAGATAGCTAATGCAAAATGGCAGGAATAGCCCTAAGAATTGCGGAAGCTGAATGGAATCTTAAATAGCCTCCTGGATTTATTTCACAGAACCCCCACACGAAATAAATCTTGGGAAAGACAGAAAAACCAGGATGACATGGGTTAGTGCCTTATTGAAAAAAGTGCAGAAGGGGTGTTTGGTCAACCTGATCAAGAGATACAAAGATTGCTTCGCTTGGGATTATCATAGAATGCCAGGGCTAGAGCAGTGAATTGTTGAGCACCATTTGCCAATCAAAGAAAGTTTCAAACCCCATAAGCAAGCATTTAGGAGATTCGATCCTCTTCTATTTCTTAAGGTAAAATCTAAGTAGAATGGCTCCTGCAATGCGATTTTATTAGGACAACCATATATACTGAATAGGTGTCGAACATCATCCCAGTTACCAAGAAGAACGACCAATTACGGCTATGTATTGATTGTAGAAATTTGAATCTTGCTACCCCTAGAGAGAAAATGTTATGCCCATGGCCGACATGCTAATGGATTTTATAGTTGGAAACAAATTCTTAAGTTTTATAGATAGCTATTCTAGATACAACCAAATCTTCATAGTTGACGAAGATGTGTACAAGGCCTCCTTTAGATGCCTAGGAGCTCTTGATTTATTCAAATGGTTTGTCAGTCTTTTGATTTGAAGAATGTTGGGGCCACTTTTCAGTGAGCAATGCATATGATCTATTATGACATTATCGACCAGAGTATGGAAGTCTATATAGACAACTTAGTCATCAAATTAGCCTCATTTTCTCAGCATTTAGCCAATCTTGAGAAAACTTTCATCAGGATTTGTCTGCATAATCTAAAGATGAACCCACCAAATGTGCTTTTAGTGTATCGTCTAGACAATTCCTTGGGTTTTTGGTACATCACAAAGGAATCGAAGTAGATATGAACAAAGCCAAGGCTATTTTGGAAGGTAGATCGCCAAGAACAAGAAAGAATTGTAGAGTTTGATTGGTAAGATCAGCTTCTTGAGGAGGTTTCTAGCAAATTCAGCTGGTAAGCTCAAGCCTTTTCGTTTCTACTCAAATTACAACTTGCCAATACTTTCACTTGAGGACTAGAACAAGAGGAAGCTTTTAATCATATGAGTCGTAGCTTTGCTAAGCTGCTTATGTTGGTTCCCCCATGAAATAGTCAGCCTATGAAGTTATATGGCATAGTAGTTGAGGGATCTATCGATTATTTTTTGGTACAGGATGAAGGCACAAATTGATCCGTTTACTACCTCACTCGATCCCTCAATGATGCCGAAACTAGGTATTCTCCTATTGAGAATCTATGCCTTTTTCTTATACCATGCATGTACAAAATTGGAATACTACATTCTACGGACTAAAGTCAATATAGTATGTAAAGTGGACATGGTGAGCTTCCTTTTGAATTGACCTATACTGCAAGGATGTCTAATAAGATGGGTTATAAARTTAGTGACTTTTGCTTTAAAGTATGTCTTTTGTGGCCATTAAATGACAAGTCATTGTGATTTTTTGACTGAATATCCATGCTTGGACTTAGCCAACCTTTAGCCGAAGCTCAGTGGTTCGTCAACATCAAGCCATGGGTCCTCACTTTTGATGGTTCTAGAAAAAGTTGGAGGCAAGAGTAGGCATCGCGGTAACCAACACCGCTGGTCTTAAGGACAACTTCATGTTCGAGCTAGAAAAAGGTTGCTCCAACAATCAAGCCAAATACAAAGCCTTGACCTTAGGATTGCGGTTGCTATTGTCCTTGAAAGCTCAAGCCGTATAGATCATGGAAGATTCTCAATTGGTCATTTGATAGCTATAAGGAAAATACAAATGCATGAATGTCAATATTCTAGAATTGTACCAGGAGACCTAGTCTTTAATCGAGGCAATTCTTTGATGTGGTAATTATGCATGTACCTGGAAAAGATAATTAAGAAGCCAACGAATTGGCTCAATAAGCTCAAGATTCAAGGATATACGTCAGTTACCAAATCCCTAATCCCTATAAGACAATCGATCTTATACCTCAAAAACTAAGAAGTAGCCAATTAGAGGACTGAGTTAACAATCTATTTAAGAAATCATTCAATCAAGATTAGTAAACATCTTAGACATAAATCCTTGAACTATGTTGATGTTGAGGATTTGTTTAAAATGAGCCATGAGGGGCTTCTATTAAAATCCTTAAGCAATGAAGAAGCTTTGAGAGTTTTGGCCGAGGCTTTGTGAAACACATCAGGCTGGTCCAAAGCTATGAAAGCCATGCATCAGCGTGGTGTTTACTAATCAACTATTACAATCGACTGTTATACTTATGCTAAAGGTTGCGAGGCTTGCCAGGAACATAACCACTGATAGACGAAATCAAATATACAATTAAGCTTCACTCGTGCAAGTATACACGATCTACAATTAATATAAAGTGAATAGAGTGTTGTTTCCATGAGGATTGGACGTTTAAAGTAATGATATAAATTCCTAATAAAACCAAATAATGGTTAGGTAAAAGATGATTAAGAGTTTAGCAGGAAGTTAGAATTATTGAATCTTCTAAGTACTGTTTTTACGAACTATACGATGTTGCTAGAGCATTCTGCTGCAGCATTATCGCAACTGCAAAGTATATACACCAACATGCAAATCAAGACATCATCTAACATCACTCTTTCATTTTGTTGGTTAAAGTTTCTAATGTACTAGGATGTTTATCCTTTTGGGATTTGTTACCTAGTGTAGGAAACCCTATGAAGCTTAGGATAGTTTAGTGCAGTGCTACAACATTCTTGCTAAACTAATACCTCTACAGCAAAGTGACATTAACATGCAAACCGAGGCAACATATGATCTCATCCTTCCAGTTTGTTGATCCTTGCTTCTGTTCCATTTGATTTTTTACCCTTCTAGGATTTATTACCTAATTTCAAGAAAGCCAAAGACCCTCAAAACTCTGTGGCCTTATAAGCCAAACTTATATTCCTATAGGGTTCAAAAATGAGAAAACCCAAAACTTACACCCATTCAAGTTTTCCATTGCTCTAGTACCTTTTGGCTATAAAACAACTCACACATTCATCATTAATTGAGAAAACAACGAATGTATAATAATAATATCCTTGAATGAAGTAYGAAAACAAGTATACTTTGCATATAAAAGCTCTCAAGTCATTTGGTTCATCAAGAATTCTAGCTAAATACACTTAGTTCATACTCTTAAATGCACAAAAGATATAACATAGACATAATATTTAGCATTTTAAAATGACAATAAAAGGTGGAGAAACAAAGCCTTAAGAGGAATTGTTGAAGCCATTTGGTGAAGATCCTTTGAGCTATTCTTCTTCTTCTTTGTTGTTCCAAACTTCTTYCTCTTTTGCTTCCTTTCTCCGCTTCTTTTCTCTTCCTACAGCTGTTACTATGTGTTTGTGTGTTTTCAGATTTCATATTATCTCCAAAATATGCCTTTTGATGGCTTTTTATAGAGGATCAAGCTTCCCTCGAAAGCTTTAACTAATACACATGTCATCATCAAATTAGCCAAAAACCCCACTTGTCCACTTGCATTTCCACTATAGGCTTTATGCTTTATTAGTGGATTTCACATGATAGCACCTTGTAGGTTATTATTTTCCTTTTTCACGCCAAGTAGGCTCCTCTATACAACTGCCAACATTATAGATAATGCTACTGCATTCAAAACATGGTGGATAATGCTGCAGCATCGTCGTATACTCTGCTGCTTGACGTTGGCTTCCTACAAAATAGAGTCCTTTTATTAATAAAAGCTCATGGAGCTTGCAGTTTAACACTTTGATACTCATATGGTTACTACATTAGATTTACAATAATATTCAGGATAAAGATATATGAAATACTACTAGCATAATTAAAGAGGGTGGAATGAACACAATAATGCACTCTAAAGTTAGTGTGTTTTCATCCACATCAGCCACCTCTTAAACATCTTACAGCTGATTTCCATCCTATCGTCAAGTCGTGGCTGTTCAGAGGTTAGACTATAGACGTCATTGGTAAAATCCATCCTCCATCTTCCAAGGAGCATTCATTCATTCTGCAGGCACTGACTACTTTACCAAGTCGGCGGAGGCTCAGCCGATGGTAAAGGTGACCCAGAAGCAATTATTGCTTTCATCAAACAACATATCATATACCGATTTGGGATTCTTGAGTCCATCACAACCGATCAGGGAACCATGATTACTAGGGATAAGGTGGTCTGATTTATGCAACAATTCAATATCAAGCTTATACACTCTACTCCTTATTATGCTTAGGCTAATGGGCAAGCCAAGGCTACTGATGTGACTAGAAAACCATTGATTTTACTAGAGATTATGTGCATATTTTTACTTTTTTAGTTCGATGAAATGCGATTGCATACTATTTTACCTTGAATATTGCTTAGAATCGACTAAATGACTTTAATTGTATAATAATGTGAAATTATAAAATTCATGTGCATTTACTAAGCTAAAATACTCTATTTTGTAGAATATTTATTTGAAGAAGGAAAGTCATCATTCGATAAAGGAGATAATCATTTATGGAGCCAAAAAGCTAAAAAGCAAAAAGGTGAAAAACAAAAGTCAAAAAGCAAAAGTAAAAAGCGCAAAGCAAAACGCTTATCGACACATTGTTTGCTAAGCTTCCAAGGCAAACTTCATGGGACAACAAGCGCTAACAAAGCTCAAAAACGTTTTTATAATCATTTATGAGCCAAAAACAATAAAGCAAAAGTGAAAAACAAAGAAAAACAAAAAGTCAAAAAGCAAAAAGTAAAAAAGCAAAAACTGCTTATGACATTTTTTTGCTAAGCTTCCAAGGCAAACTTCATGGGACAAAAGGGAGGAAGGCTGAAACAAGATGGGCATTCTGAAATTCGGTATTCACAGCAAGAAACGAAAAGGAGAAAAAAGAAGAGAGAGAAAGAGAGCAAAAAGAGGGAAGCTTGGAAGAAGAAGAAGAAGAARAAGCCTTCAAGGAAGCCTTCATCCCTAGTGATTATTTCAAGATGTACTTCAATATGTTAATCTTTCACATCTTGTATTTCACTTCATCCAAGAACATGAACTAATTTCTTAGAAGTTAGAGTTTTGATGAACCTATGTATTTAATGTCTATTTCATTGATTTGAACAACGTTTGCTCTTTATAAATGCTTTACTCAAGGTTATATATTATTTACATTCACTATTTTATTGGCCATGAGTAGTGTTTGTGTGAGCTTCTTGAACTCCGAAAGGTAGTGAAAGAGGTGGAAAACTTAAGTAGATATGGGTTTGGTTATCTTAAGATAAGGTTTAATATCTTAGAGATACCATAAAATATTGGAGGCATTCGTACTCCACCCATAAAATCATATGAGACTTGAATTTTATTTGTGTTGCTTAAGCTAAGTAACTCCGACAGGTAGAACAACTTAGTGAAATAGGAACAAAAGACATATAAATTGAAATGGTGAGGTCATTCTTGCCTCGTTTTGCTTTTTTACTGTAGCTAAACCTTTACTGTAGCATTTTACTTGCAAGTCATTATTGTAGCTATATGCAACATTGACATTTTGACTTCTTAGACATTAATACATTGGGAATTCTTGACTCTAATTGACTTTTAATCTCTTGATCATCTCGTTTATGCTATTGTTGTGATTAGATAAATTTAAATTATTTTACTTTATTTTCGTAACAACCATCAATCATTGATTTTATTAAACATCACTGTTGAACCAACAATCATTGTAGAACGATACTCTTATTCACTCTATATTACTTGTGGACAGTGTATACTTGCACAAGTAAAGCTCTATTGCATATGCGATTTTGCCTATCAGCTACCAACAAAGTTCTCATCAACATAATCAGGAGATTTATAGAGGACGACACCAAGAGATGGCATGAGGTCATTTGGCTTATAGGAATTGCCCCAAGACAACCACTAGCTTCACTCCATAATAGCTAACTTATAGGCAAGATGTGGTTCTACCTGTGGAAATCATCATAAGTTTGATTAGGTTTATCAACATTATTTACCCTTAGCCAATTACCAATAGGCATCATTCATGGAGTTAAATTAGTTTGACGAGGGTAGACGACTAGCCTTTGAGTATATTTTGAGACATAAAGAAAAGGCAGCCAGCGCTTACAATTGGCATGTGTGTATTAGACAATTTCAAGAAGGCGATATGGTATGGAAAACGATTTCGTCGATTGTGCCTAACGGTTCAAAATTTGGAAATGGTTAGCTAGCTAGGAAGGGCCCTATCTGATTAGTAAAGTTATCCCAAGCGATGCCTATAGGCTAATGGAGTCGAATGGTCAAGAGTTGGAACAAGCAATAAATGACAAATATTTGAAAAATTGCTATCCTTCTTTCTAGGTGGGTGTACTGCTTTAAAGGAAAAGAACATGTTCTATCAGTTACAGGCTAATCGATATTATAGCCTCGAAAACACAAAAGAAGTTTTCAGCTAACCAGTTAATACAATCGAAAAGAAAGTGGCTATCATTTAGGCAACTCATCACCTGGAGAGATTGCTTGAATAGGATTTGCATCAATCACCTCCTCACCAACCGCAACCGATCAACTTAGACTTGGAGTGGCTAAATTTGGACTTTTCTTGACTGGAGCGGCAACATTTTCTTCATCAACTTCCATAAAAAATTTTAACGCATCATTTTGAATAGGCCTTTGAAAAGGCTCATCATAATTTTCATCTAGATCACAGCAACATAGGCATTGGATATCTTAGTAAGGGTRGAAATTGGTTTCTCATCGACAGTTTGAGCAGTTTCAACTAGCTCAGCAATTTCCTCAGTCATTTGGATTGGTCCAACTTCCTTGATTAGCTCTATAGCAGGCTGAACAACTGCTTTTGATTCCTAAACTTGCATCCTCGGCTCTTTTGGGGTAGCTGGCTAATGGCTCAACATATAAATTAATCACTGACTATACCATTCCAAGTCTCCTGGCAGGTTTTCAGGCCAATACTTCTTTCAGCCCTTTCGCTCTCCAATATGACCTTTTGAGTTTCCAGGTTCTTTGACATTTGCATACATTTTGGGCCTCTTGATACACTATTAAACATTAATGACTAAGGGCGTTAAATTTGATGTCCAGGAAATTTTATGGACAAAATTGTAGATTATATAAAAAATGAGTTGAGATGAAAGATCTAGGAAAGAAAAAAAAAATATCTTAGTTTGCAAATTAAATATATTTCTAAGGTTATTTGTTCATCAATTCAAGTATATAGAAAAAGTATTAAAACAATTTATGTGGACAGTGCATATCCATCGGTATCACTTATGGTCGTTATATCACTTGGACTTGATAAAGTTGTTTTTGCCTACTCGAAGATGGGGAAGAGATTCTTAGAATAGGAGACATGAAAAAACATATCTTCCCAAGTTCTTATACAAGTATAAACTTCAGAAAAGTGGCGACATTGATGTTCAACAGATTTTCTCAAGTGATAATATGATAAACATATTTACAAAAGCGTTGCTAATGTCTGTATTAAGAAAGTCGATACATCATATTGGAATGAATCGACTCAAGAACAATCAGTGATCATCTATAAGAGAGGGAGTAGTTGTAATATTTTTCCTTCATTCAGGTTTTGTCCTAATGGATTTTCTTGATAAAGTTTTAACGGGGCAATCATTAATACTCCAACGTCAATTGTACTCTTTCTTTTTCTTAGTTTGATTTATTTTTTCCCATTGAGTTTTTCTCGAACAAAATTTTATGAGAAAATTGTTGTATAGATGTATCATTCGAGGGAGAATGTTACAAATATATTCTCAATGACATTTCTACCCCTTAAACCCCTAGAAAGCCTGGTTTTAGCCGCATAGGTAGAAGGTTTTTATTCACATAGAAGTTATCGATAGTCTCTCTAGAGTTCATTCCCTATCTCTTTTCTACTCGTCTTTCCTAACTACAAGACTTCTTTCCTCTTTTTTCTTCTCAAATTACAACAAACCTAATAACGACTAAGATTTATAAATAATAGTTTTGAAGAATTAGAAAAACAATCCCCTCTTGATACTTGATGGTATTTTTTTTTTGAAAAAGAATTCTACCAAATTAAAAAAAAGAAACAAAAATAAAGATATTCATATTTTTATTATGTACTCCATAGTTATGAAAAGGAAACCCAAAATGCGATAATTTTCAATTTTCAATTCCTTTTCCACACTAAAGCATGCGAAAAGCATTTGTGTATAATTTGTGTGTAGTGTTCCCTAAGACGTTTTGGACCAAATGTTGGCGACAGCACTGGCCTGGCGAAAGTACGAAATTGGAGCAGCCGTAAAGGGGTACTCTTGTACGGAGCAAAAGATGACAACATTTTGCTTTTTTTAATGAAAAAACAAGGTAGGGTACTTGTTGAGGAGCCATAAGAATAATCCCAACTGTTGATTATCTTCCCGACACATGCATGTGCTTTCCCTCTCGAATAACAGAGGTCCATTGCATGTTTGGTATAACACCTGTCACTTCCGGCCCATACAGATAATAATTGTTAACAATATTGAAATTCGAATTTTTTGCCTAAAGAAAATGCCTGTTGCAGCAGTTACTACAAAATATTCGTGTAATAAAGTGGCCAATACAGATATGCGTATGTGAGATTCTTGACCTTTTTCAATAAAAAACAGAACTTCGTAATATGGCATGAACGTTTCCAGTCTGTTTCAAACAACTCTCTACCAACCCATATTCTGCTTTTTTCATAAACCTTGACAAAGGAGAAAAATAGGGAAGATTTTGTTTCCAAAAATTTCACCACCCTTTAGCTGGTAGCCTCGGAGATTTGTATTCTCATTGTTGGGAAAAATTTTCAGCTTCTTGTTTCTCAATTCTTCCGATCCGTATGCTGATTGGCTTGGTTTTGTTGCTTAACCCATTTTATGGTGCCATGTTTAAGAAATGGCCAATGCCCAGATGGGTGTAATGAAGGTAATTTGATTTTCATCCTTCAGTTTCATTTCTGTTGTTGACTCTATTGAAAATAAGATTGCAAGTTGTTTTCTGGTTATGAGATTTGAGCACAAGATTATTCTTGTTCATTAGTATTTTGGGTGGAAAGACACTAATATAATTCAACATTAGGCTTTCCATCTTTTTTGCTCCTGTTCTTGAATGTTAGCTTTTCTGGTCGTATTTGAACGTCATATCTGAGCAAGAACTTGACAAAGAAGGAAAACAGGGATAAACTGGAACCGAGAGGGAAACATATAGTTCCTGAAACCTAGGTGAAGCATGAGGGTCCAGGGCTTGGGAGTCTTCGGCCTATATTTCCTACTAGTAATAGTTGTTTTTGTTAGAGATGGAGAGGCTCAAAGCAATGCAATTTTGATAAATTGTGGTACAAATTCTAGTGTCAATGTGGATGGCAGAAAGTGGGTCGGCGACGTATCTCTTGGAAAAAATGTCACCTTGAGTCCACCGGGTATTGAGGCCTCAACATCGGCATTTGATGGTGACCCGGACTATGCGCCACTCTATAGAACTGCTAGGTTTTTYACTGACAGATTCAATTACACGATTCAAGGAGTGCAAGGGAATAATTTTCTTAGGCTTCACTTTTATCCCTTTGCTTTTGAAAATTACAATGCCAATCAATCTTACTTTTCCGCCCAAGCAAATGGTTTGAAGTTGCTTTCTGAATTCAATGTACCCAGAGAGATTATGCAAAAGAATTCCTTCTTACAGGGTTCTGGTGGAAATTCTACTTATTCCTCCTTGGTGAAGGAGTATTTCTTCACAGTAGAAGCAAATGTTCTGGTGATTGATTTTATTCCGCRGAAAGGGTCCTTTGGTTTTGTCAATGCAATAGAAGTTATTCAAGCAATGGATCAGCTCTTTGTTGATTCTGTTAGCAAAGTTGGGGGAAATGGCGTTACCAGTTCTCTGAATCTAAGAAAAAGAGGGATGGAGACAATGCATCGATTGAATGTAGGGGGACCTGTAGTTAATCCTGATAAGGATTCAGTGTTCTGGAGACTATGGCAAATGGATTCAATCTATATGATCAATGCAGATGCTGGGTCAGAAATGAGAAACAGATCCAACATCACATATTCATCACCAAACGATACCTCTGTGGCTCCTCTCACTGTGTATGAGACTGCAAGAACTCTGTCCAACAACACTGAAGTCATGGAAAGAAGGTTCAACATGTCATGGAAATTGGACGTGGATCCTGATTTTGATTATCTTATCCGGTTGCATTTCTGTGAACTGCTTTTTGATAAGGCGAACCAAAGAAATTTCAGAATCTACATAAACAATAAAACTGCAGCTGTCAATTTTGACATTTTTGTTCGAGCAGGGGGAATGAATAAAGCATATCATGAAGATTATTTTGATGCTATGCCCTCACAAACAGATTCCCTATGGATACAGCTCGGTCCTGATATAACAGCTGGTGCTGCTGGAACTGATGCACTCTTGAGTGGGTTGGAAGTATTCAAATTGAGTCAAGATGGTAATCTAGCTCATATACAGAAATATGGGAACATAAGAGGAAAAAAAACTTCAAGAACCCTGATACTCTTGGGGGTAATTGGAGGTATTTTCCTCGTTGTGACTATTGTAGTGCTTATTCTATGGTACTACAGAAAGCCCAGAGGTGAGCAACTTGATGGAAAAAAGACCTCATTTGGATGGCGGCCTTTGTTTCTTCATGGAACTATTTTGGACAGCACTTCTGCTGCCAAGGGATCTCCTGGTCGGAAAAATCCTGTTGGGACACTCACCCTTAGATCCGGGAGGCGGTTCACCTTAGCAGAAATTCGAGCAGCTACAAACAATTTTGATGAAAGTTGGGTGATTGGGGTTGGTGGATTTGGAAAAGTTTACAAAGGAGAGCTTGAAAATAGCACCCTTGCAGCAATTAAGCGAGCCAATCCACAATCTCAGCAAGGCCTGAAAGAATTTGAAACGGAGATTGAAATGCTATCAAAACTAAGGCATAGACATCTAGTCGCGATGATCGGTTTCTGTGATGAACAAAATGAAATGATCCTAGTTTACGAGTATATGGCTAACGGTACCCTTAGGAGTCATCTATTTGGTTGTGACCTTCCACCATTGTCCTGGAAGCAACGACTAGAAGTGTGCATTGGTGCAGCTCGAGGACTGCATTACCTTCATACAGGATCAGAACGAGGAACTATCCACAGGGATGTTAAAACCACAAACATACTGTTAGATGAGAACTTTGTAGCAAAAATGGCTGATTTTGGACTCTCCAAAGCAGGTCCATCTTTGGAGCATACACACGTGAGCACAGCAGTGAAAGGGAGCTTCGGATATCTGGACCCTGAATATTTCAGGCTGCAGCGGTTGACTGAGAAATCTGATGTCTATTCATTTGGTGTAGTGTTGTTTGAAGTTGTTTGTGCACGAGCTGTTATAAATCCCAGCTTGCCAAAAGACCAGATCAATCTTGCTGAATGGGCAATGCGGTGGCAACAAAAGAAATCACTGGAAGCAATTATTGACCCATGGCTTAAAGGAAAATATTCTCCAGAATCATTTGAAAAATTTGCAGAGATTGCTGAAAAATGTCTAGCAGAAGAAGGAAAAAGCAGGCCAACAATGGGGGAGGTCTTGTGGCACTTGGAGTCTGTCTTGCAAATTCAGGAATCTTGGCTGCAGAATAAAGCTGGAGAAATGTCCATCTTGATTAGTCAGGCTCCTGAGACGCCTGAGGAAGGAGAATTAGAGAGGCCGGACGTGACAAATCTGGAGATGGAGAGTGATTTGGATAGAAAGGATAAGGAAGGTGAATCTGCAGCAAGGGTAGCCAATGAACAAGATCATATTGCTGTCGGAGGTGATGAGTTTTCACAGATTGTACGGCTGCAAGGAAGGTGATAATTCAGAAATAGAAAGCATCTTTTCTTAGTGCTCATTTTATTACACTCCCTCGATCAGCCAATATATTAATTCTTCAGGGGTGTTGGGTTACATCTGTCATACCAAAAGTAGTTTACAGTAGGGTGGTGGATTTTAGTTTTGGAGTTTATTTTATTTAAATCATTTAAGTCAAATGGCTCCTTCATTCTTTAATTCTTGTTTGTGATTTATGTTTGGGATTGACTGGATCCATGTCTGATCGTAGTGATGCCGTTTGTTCCTTCTGTTGTTATGCCTTTAATGTTCTTATTTATTTATTTATTTATTTTTTTGGCCGGCAAAGATTGACACAACTTCCTTTTACGTCTTAGAACAATGTTTGCCTCTTGCTTCTGCTTCAAATATTACCAATAATAACTTTCCTCGTCATATTGGATGTGTTAACAGAGCCACCACATGTTGCCTCTCACATCAGTTTTGTTTCTTTTTCTTTTTCTTTTTCCCTTATCTTTTGTTCGTTCAATCTCAGCTTGTATGACCTATAAGAGATCTTAGTGTTATAGATATTTGAAAAGAAGAAAACATTAGTAAAACAACTTCTAAATCATCTGGGGATCAAATACATTCCCGTTGTTGTACAGTCCGAAGGAGTCTTCAGGGCAGGAACCACTCTAATTGAAATGCATATTGCTGAAATCAGAGCATTCCATAGAAGTCCGTTGAAAGATTGAGAGCCCACATATTCCTGGCCGGATTGGATGAAGATTTTGACCACATTTAGAGATCGGAATTCCAACACTGGATGAGTGTTATTCTTTGGTTCGACAAGGAGCCGTAGTATTCCTAAAGGGTCTCTCACAGAGACTCAGATGTTTGTTTACAATGTCTTGTTATTGTCATTTTTATCACATCTATACTTAAAGGATTATGGCAACTATAGTTACTAATGAAACATAACATACATCCACTAATATTGGGATGCTTGTAAATGATAATTTTAAAAGATGGCAACAAAAGAATCCATTATCTACTTGAAGTTCATATGGAGTTGCCATTGCATTAACTAATGCGAAACTTGTACAAAATTCTGATTCCCAAGTTTTTCAAGCATAGGAATATGTTGATAAGATATGTTGTCATACAATTCTTAATGTGATTTTTATTGAACTATTTGATATTTATATCAAATATTTATATTAAATATAAAGAAGCAATGACTATTTGGGAAGATGTTCTGAGACAATTCACTGCTGAGAATGCAACCAAACAAAACCTCGTATGCGGTAAGTTTTATCATTGGCAAATGACAAAACGCAAATCAATGAATATAAAATGCTAGTAGAAGATTTGAAGTTTGAAGAAATTAAGTTACTAGAAAAATTTGTAACTGGCATCTAGAGAGAAAAGTTGATTCATTCATGGAGTGATACAAAAGTAGGTTGAAACACAAATATGAGACGCTATCTCTAGATGCATTGTTGACTCATATTCTCATTGAAGACACTACAAGAAAGGAGTCATAAGTTGCAAGAGCTAAGGAGATGACCCTTGGTGTAAGTGCCTACCTGAAATAAAAGGTATGATGATAGGTTTGCACAAAATTATTAATAATCATAATTAAGGAAAAAAAACGAACATGTTCTGTTTGTGCAATACCATGAACCTCAATGTAGGAAAAGCGTGAAATATGACAATCCTTCCAAACCGAAGGCAAGAAAAATATGACATTATTAMTATTGCAGTTGTCGTTTCTAAAATGAACATATTAGCACATGTTAAGAAATGGGTGGTAGATTGGTGCGATCTTAGAATACTAGCAAGTGCATTAGGTTGTAACGAGTAATATAGAAATATATCAATTCCATAGAAAATTAAACCCTAAGTACTACCCACGTATAGTTTTAAACTTTATCTAGTCAATTGAATAATCAATATGATAATCAACTAGGAGATCCTAATTTAACCTAAGCGATGACACAAAATAATATAGAACGAAGATCAATGGAGAAAAGATCTAAGACACATGAGCTCACCTAGTCTTCAACTATGTTATCTGATCGACGTTTCCAAACTAGTATATCAAGTATTGACCTATTAAATCTATGAATCTTGAATATACTTTCTCAAGATATAAATAACATATTTTTCTAATTAATTAACCTATATCTCTATGCTTAATTGCACCTAGAAAAATGCATTAAACATATGATTTTCAAAGATTGTGCAAACCATGTAAATGTATCTCTATTTTTGTGACACCTGATTTTGGTTGATTTGGACAGCTAAAAATGTATGAGTTTGTAGAGTTACAAGGTGGCCCTCCAGTATCAGTGTAAACCCCATGATGTTATTCAATAGTTTACTATGAATTTCGATAATGACTTATGCTTACATTGTGTGTGAATCACTATTGGAACACTAGACAAGCCTATTGGATATCAAAGGTATCTATGGAACTTCAATTGACGAAACTCAACTCATTCAAGAAGGGATCTAGATCATCTATTGGTTATTTCTTAATTACATAGATTTCTATTGTTTATCTTTCATATACTTAGACTTAGATTTGATTTACATTGTCAAAGTTTTTAAATTCTTATTAGACTTAGATTTGATTTACATTGTCAAAGTTTTTAAATTCTTACACCGAATGTTGTTAAAAATGTATTTTCAAATGACTTTAAAGTCTATTCCTTATGGAAAGTATATATGTTTAACTTAAAAATAGTATTTAGGACATTTGAAGTATCAATGGAAGTGAATCAAAAGTTTTTATAGACTTGAGACTCATCCCTGTTACGTCGGTCCTCCTAAGTGCAAAAATTATAAGTTCAAAGTCCTTCAATGAAGGTTCATGCGAGATATGGCTGGGACTCGATTGTCCTAAGATCTCAAGGATTGAGTCCCAACTTGGTTCGGATTTAGGACTTATGTTTACCTTACCCGTCTGAAGCTAATTGATGTTAAGTTTGAATACCTACCAGTGAGGCCTCGGATGATATCTGATGACGTATTGGCTGTGAGAAGGTCTTTTGCATAATTGTCTGAAGGTCACTATGGACTGAAGGATACGTCCTAAAGTCCTTATAGTTGAGTCCAATTTCCCTCTAGTAAGGGTTTAGATGATACTTTGGACACACTCTTGTTCTAGTTTGTCATTTCGCACTAGACGAATTTTTGTGCAAAAACAACTCTTTTTTGAAGTGTTGAAACAATAGGGTATATAAGAATTTGGTCACGTTTTCAAACACCAACTCGGAGAGTCTTCAAAGCAAAAACACAAGAGGACTTCTTGAAAAATAAATCTTTGATTACTCCAGCGAAAGTTAAATGAATCTTTTAACTTATCTTTGTTGCAATCAAATCCCAAGATCTTCATTGTATATCCTTACTTTTGAGAGTGAAACATTATAACAACTTCATCTCTACTTCTGAGAAAAAGGTTCCAAGTATGTCTAGGACTTAAAGCATTTGTTGAAAGTTAAACCCTGAGGTGTAAAAGGGTTGTTGGGTTTGTAAAATCTATCTGTGGGTGAACTCTTGTGTTGATTGTAAAAGTCTTTGTGATTTTTTGATAGTGTATTTGAAAATCCTAGGGGTGTGACCTTAGGTATTTCAAGGGAAATTGAACCACTGTAAATCTTGTTTCCATTGTGTGGTTGCTTCCTTACATTGATTGCCTGTGATTTTCTTGATATTTATAGCATTTATTTCTCACGAGAACACTTAGCATTCATTACACCCACCAAGTGTTTGATATTTTACTCATAAGGTGAAAAACATGCATTTATTGCAAAAATTTTTTAAAACCAAATTCACCTCCTCTTGGTTACATTTCAACTAGGATAATGGCTAAAACTCGTTAGAAGAGCATCAAGGCAAAGCTTCATCAATATGAGAATATGAGTTTTTCTCAAATCGACTGACCTCTAGCCTATGGATTGTAACATATTGTCTTTCTTTTCACCTATCTTCTTGGAAGAGATAAAAGTAGCTAGCCGATCAGATGACATGAGAGAGAAATTTTCTGCATCAAAACACCTCAGCATACCCACATTCTATAAGAAGTTAAGAACCATGCCCCACTACCTAGGAAACTAAGGCATGTAGCATAATGTAAAGTAACGGCCGGAATGGCCTTCATGGAGCCTTTGTATGCAAGAAACTCAAGCACTTCGATTGAGAATAAAAGGAAGAGAAGAAAAAAGGATGATCAACTTCACAAATATATCGTATTTATCCAATTCAATCTCAATTATGCAATTTATAACTTTATGTACTTTCTTTACTTAAATTTAGTGCTCGTTTAGCTAGCTTAACCTAGATTTATCTAGCTTTCCAATAGATTTACAACTTTCTATAGATTCAAAGTTCTCATAGAATTTATG
This sequence comes from Rhazya stricta, assembly GCA_001752375.1. Lineage (NCBI taxonomy): Eukaryota > Viridiplantae > Streptophyta > Magnoliopsida > Gentianales > Apocynaceae > Rhazya > Rhazya stricta. The sequence continues at coordinate 1,270,333 of MEJB01000040.1, forward strand.
CCTTACTTTGTATTAAGATTTGAAATTATATTTCAATTGTAGTAGTTCAATTTATGTTGTTATCCATCCTTTCATCAATATATCTTAGTTTTTCATCCATTCATATCATTTCTACTTGAGCTATTGAACCAGACACATTTCAACTGAGAGCTTCCTTTAGTCATGTCAAGGATCGATCCATCCTAAAAAGTATGGCTTATGGATCTAGCAGCCCATGGACTATCTTCCCAAAGCTCAGACATGTCGTGTTGATTCAAATTCCCTGAAATGAGTCCAATCGTTAGAGCTCATATAAGCTTTTCATGCTTGATCCCATTAACAAGCAGTTGGTCTCTTATCGGCTAACGCCTATTGATAGAAGACATGTTTTTAGCACAACATAATTGGCATGCCTAGTGAGACCTGGTAATTGTGTATGCATCTACATTTTGAAAAATGAATCTTGGCCGATGACCAACACAATCCACCTAGTAGCCATGATAGTTCTAGTCTATCTGTAGAGACACTAGAACCAGATTTGTAGGTGCTATCCGTAAGACTTTCTAGTGATGGATCACAGTCTATACCAAGACGTCAGACGGAACAATCTCAATACCTCATCTTCTTCCTCCAAAGATAACTGATTTCCACTTTTCTTACGACTATAAAGCATATGCTGGAACAATGTAACTGTGAGATGTTGATGAATATGCTCTAACGAATGGGTCTCATGATCAAACCAATGGTTAGGAATGAGGCCCAAGAGTCAAGACAGTAGTCGGGCTTAATTACCCATGCGCTTTTACAATCACTGATGTAAAACCCTAAAACTGGTTACCATATAACTGCCTCTTATAGACTCTCGTAAATCATGCCTATGTGAACCAAGGATTTTATTTATCCTTTTATCTAGAATTCTAGGATCATTAGGGTCGAATCTAGGTCTTATTGATTATTGTAAAATGAATCCGGACAGTAATAGGAAAAATTATAATCCAACACCAAGACCCTAACCTTGACTAAAGACACCTCAATACCCTTATTTAATAAACCAATGCTTGAAGGCCTTGCTGCTTTATATGCATGCATACAAACATCTAACATACTACAGAAATGAAGAATACTTAGCATTTTCACAAAAGATAGTGATAATGTAGAATTATATGAACAAGTTCTCTTTGCAAGTGTCCTAAGAGTCCAATTTGAATTTGATTACTTCCTGAGAACTCTACGTCTCATCTCTTTCTATTACCTTGGCCAACCTTCTTATTTATTTCTTATGTTGGATTTTTCTTCTTCTATCCTATAACCACAACCGAGAGGCCTCCCTTACCAAGAGAAACTTGCTACACATTTGTTACTTTTGTTGCCAAGTGTATAGCCTTCACACAAGTGTCATCCTGGTTAACCTTCCTACTTACTTTTCTTTCTTGTCCTTTTCTTCTACTTATTTCTTTTCTTTTGTTTCCAATCGGGAGAAAGTCTCTTAAATCTTCTCTATGCAAGGCTTAAATTAACAAGATTTTTTTCCAAGTGTTTAAAGTATGTGTACAAGTGGCAAGGTTGTCTTGCAACCTCAAAGATTTCAATTCAAATTTGTTTTCCCTTCTCGGTTTACTTAAACAATTCCACCAAGAGGTTCTCTTACTCCCTATCCCCCTAGTCACTTGGAATGCATCTTTATTCCACTTGTCCAACCTTATGCCATTTATAAGCTCTCATGCATACCATCTTGCTTTCTCCACCACCATGTCTACTGAAGCATTCTAGTCTTGCTTTGATTTTCCATTTCTCCACCCAATATACACTGCACACACTATTCTTTTCTCTTTTAATTTTCTCTCTTGATTTTCTTCAAATTCCAGTAGCACTCCTACCAAGAACACATTGATATTCCATAAGCTTTTGGCAAGTTTTCTTTTGCTCTTCAACCGATTATCACTAGTGAAGTTTTCTTTCCCTTTCCTCTACTGCTTTAATAAAAAAAAAAAAAAAACTAAAAGCTGCTTTCCTTTCCTTGGCTTTTGCTAAACATACTTGCATATAAGGTTTGCTCACTCTAGGACACTCTCAGCTATCAATTCCTTGGCCCTTACCACTCTTCATTGCTATCGAGGAAGGCTTCTTTCTATTTCCAGTTGTCCAAAATTTTGTGAGCATGCCATAAATGCATATGTTGGCCATGTGAATTTACTGGTTAGATGTTGTTGTTGGGAGATAAAAATGATATCTTAAGGTGTATGTAAACCAAGACTCATGAATGAAATTGGAATTTAGATGCATATATGATAGGGTTGCTTTAATGAGAATTGCAGAGCTTTCAGTATGCTAATATGATGCATGGTGAACACACACACACACACACACACACACACACACACACATATATATATATATAATTTTTGGAAATTTGTGGAAGTTATGTAATGAACCTTTGAGTGCATGATGTTATAAAAGTATTTAAGACACAATTGATGGAAGTATTGATATGAATGAAACAAAACCTAGCTAGAATTTTTGCTGATTCGAATACTTGAGGGTGTTGAGTTACTTGATGTTCTTTTGGGTTGCATATGGTCATAATCTATAAATTGGATTGATGAAGGATGAATATAATAGAAGTAATAAATGGACATTTATGAATTGGTAAAACATTAGGAACTTAAGCCACTGGTGTATGCTGGTGTAAATGATCCACTGTCGTGAGGAAAGTTAGGCATGATCTTAGAATTATGGATGGAAACAATCTAATATGTTGATATCCCTGTTTCTTAGGAATTCATTAAGACTAATCTCAAAAGAAAACTCATAATAAAACCGAAGATATAGGTGGAAAATTGAATACTGCATGAATTAGGTGACTAGTCTTGTGCCCTTCTATCTTGATGTATCATGGTTCCTCGATGAACAAAAACCAGGCATTAATTATATTGATAGAAACATTATGTTCTTTGGAGCGTTTTGAACTTGACCTCACTCGAAAAGGATTTCTAGAATGAAAGATATGATTCAATCTTTGAACTTGCCAATTTTGCTTATAGAAGTCTCACTTTATTGTTTTGACATTTATAATGACTTCAATGTAACACAAAATCAGGTCTTTTTTATAGGAATGGTATCATCTACATCTTAGCATTAAAATCCCCTGAGACTTTTAATAGAACCCTCCTAGGACTCCAATTATAACCTAATCTTTGCACTTTGCTAAACTGTGCTTGTTACTGCCTTAAACTGATACCTAATAGAATCTGGGAATCACTTGAGCATCTCTAAGTAAAATGGTTTACCTCAGAATCTTAGGATAAATTTCCAATAGGCCTTATAAGGAAACTATTTCTAGAACTTGATTTATACATGTTTTTCTAACTATTGCCAGTTTACCACCATCCTGATCAAGATCCTATTTTTTGTCACTGTCGACCAGTTACCATAATATTATCATGCCAAAATATTTATATGCCTAGAAAACCTTGAATCTTACAAATCTAGGGACACTAATTTCATGACATTTTGGATATTCATAGACTGAGTTATGACTATATTTTGAACCTTGACAACCAACACAAAACTTACCAATCTTCGACCAACTCTTACCCGTTCCTAAACTTCAAAATGCATAGTGTTTCTTATTTAAACCTTACTCAAATAGAGAATTCGAAGGTCTCTATGCAATCATATAACAAAGCCTTCCGACCGGAGTCCAGATTCACTAGGGTTGGGATTCTCGAGTTGTGACTAGGATGCAGTTATTTTCTTTTAAGTTATTCTCATTAAGGAATAGACTAAGATCATTTCTATGATGTACCTATTAGGGTTGATTTCTACTTTTTTTAGTGAGTTACTTTATAATCACGATTATATATAAATAGTAGAGACATGATTTAACATGATTCGGTATAAATGCCTACATCCATGGGACCACGTCCAGATGTCACACAAAATTCCACTAAGTCAATGAGTTTAAGGAACTTTTACATCAATCATCCAATAAATTAAGGCTTTTAACAAAATAAAAAACTTCTTGAATATTCTTAGGATAGGAAGAAACTCTCGATAGTAGGTTGAATCAATGGAAGAAATAAATTCCAACAAAGACACATTTAATAAACATTTCTCAACATATACTTATGAACAAATAGTAAGTATATCAATCTGACCAAGCATGAATATTACTCTTTCTATTCGTTAATCGTCCAGACTAGTTAGTCTATTTATATAGTCAATAAATAATATAGGAGATAAGTCTTTAATCAAATCTTTAAAAGATTTAGAAAATCTTTATCTAAAAGGATAATTAAGATCAACAATCAATAATCAAATACTTTAAGATCATGATGTTTTGGTGATAATGTATGAATTAATTCAAAATTTATGTATTCTTATGATAACCAAAACTTTGTCCTTACAATCTCCCTTTTTTGGTTTTCATATGAACACAAAAACACATCCTGCAAGAAACTTATTATCTTCAAGAATCAATAAATAGAAAAATATTCTTCATAAATGATCTAGGATATAAATCAACATCAATTGGTAAAACTTCAAAATGAACACCATTGAATATGAATATGAACACCAGTAACCTCAAAAATATCCTTCATAATTTATCAAGAATATGAATCAACATGAACACCGTTGAAATAATAACCATCTAGTAACCATAAGTAATGATATAATCCATAAGTCCATCGTCATGAACATAAACACTATTTAACAATAGCCAATATACAAAATAAATGTTATTTCTTTAATAAGATGTCACTTCCCTTAATGTAGACATCTAGTAATTGTAGCTAGCAAAATATCCATTGTGCAAAGATAGATAACTAGTAAAAAAATATCCAATGACATCAACCAATATCCATATACATGACCATTACTCCCCTTTTTTGGTTCAAATGAATAACCAAAAAAAATAAAAATCAAAAYAAAACTCAAAAACCAAAACCAAAATCAAATGTATAATTTCCCCCTTTGTGATCATATGAAAATAAAAAACAATAATCGGTCACGTAGCATAAACTATGGCAACGAAGAAGTAACCTGCATATCTACCAAAATATATAAATATAGCATGTATGACTCTCCTTTGTGAGTACATATATCATGGCTGTAGGATAAGCAGCAATTGGCCACCTGGATACTCAGTCTCAGCCAGCTCAAATGCTGGAGTTTCCCCCCAAAATGATCCCTGAGACTCCCCCTCAAACAAACGATTAGTAAACAAGAATAAAAAATTAGAGAGGAGAGAAAAATAAAAGAAATTCCAAAGAAACCACACWTAAACCCTAGGGAATGAAATTTAGAAACAAAGAAGAAAAATAGAGATAATTCCAATTATACTAACCACACATACACCCTAGGGAATGAAATTTAGAAACAAAGAAGGAAAATAGAGATAATTCCAAGTATCCTAACCACACTTAAACCCTAGAAAAAAAAACCAATCAATGAGATCAAATTATAGAGGATAAATCAATTATAAAGCAAATCATGGATGATTAACAAGAACAAAAAATGACCTAGAGGATGCACTTACAAAATATGGTGATCAATGAAACAGTTACTATGGCTAATTAACCATAAGAAATATATTAGAATAAAGAGTCTAAAATAGTCAATAATACTTATCATAAATCAATTACGAACTGGAAGCAAGATAGATATGTGCAAGTGTCCTTAAGGGGGTGCTTATTTTATTTATTCAACCCCTTCTCTCGAAATGTTAAATGAAGCACCAAAAACAAAAGACATGCAGTATGGTTCCATACATTCCAAAATAAAATTTCTATGACCCAAAAAATATTTATGTGATCATGAAATAGGCACAACATGACTAAAAATCACTCACAAATATTCAGACTGAGACATATTAAGTTAGCCTTTTCCATGATAGAGAAGTCGTAGAATAGGGATCACTACACCAAAACTACTTATTCAAAGTGGCTTTCACTTATCAATAGGTGGTAGCCATCCAGTGGAGGTCTTGGCAAGAAGTTTCATGAAAACTATCAAGCACAAAAATACTTCAAGACATCATAGACATAATACAAGTCTTATGTAAGAGAGCACAAAGTAAACTCGGTTCGGTCTGTCCACACACAACTAATAATGCAACACACTGGAATAAGTTTTGAACTAGAAACCAAAAAATAGCCACTTAATCACATGATTATCGTCAATAAAATATGACTCACTATAGTAAACAAACTCCAACAGACTTCCTTGAATCTAGAAAGGTTTGAGTGGAAAGTGCTTTTATATTTTCATCACCACAAATAGAATTTTTAGGAATCCATTTCATTTTAGCCATTTCTTTCCCTCTAGATGAAATAGATGCGATTATTGATTCATTAAACATCCTATGCACATAGAAATGCCGCTTAAAACATTTTGGCTTGATATGCCCTCTTTTACCACAAAAATGACAAGTAGGAATAAAGTTAGATACCTTATAAGTTTCTTTTCCTTGCTGAATATTTCTGGCTACAGTCATTGTGGCCGCACCAGGTTTTATGTGGTCACTTTGGAAGCGAATTCCAGATTTGTCACCCATTGGTTTCCACATGAGTAAGGCTTGCTCAGGCTTTGTGGTACTCATATAGAATTTACTCAAGATACTATTATCATTTTCCAGTTCTCGAAAGGTCTGACTGGTTTCTGTTGCGAACAATTGAGCTCCTCTTGCAAGGTTTTGACTTTCTCTTCCAACTCAGGATTCTTCTTTACTAGTTGGAGATTGTCCGTTTCTGTGATTTTTATTTGTTTCACAACTTTCAGCCACTGTGCATAGATGTCTTCATATGTAGATTAAAGATCTTCCACATCAATATTAGATTGTTCTTCCTTAGACTTCATTTTGGGATTATTTTGTACTTCCTTAGTCTTTGTCACCATGAAATTTAGGTAATTTTGGTCATTCACACGATTGTTATTTCCATGTGGTTCATCATCATTGTCACTCCAAGAAACAATCATTGCACGCCCCTTCTTTTCAAGGGTGTTTGCATATTCTGCCTGAATATGACCAAATCCTTTGCATTCAGGACATTGAATGCCCTTATCCTTTTTGACCTTCTCGCAGACAATAATTTTTTTTTTTTTTGATGTTCCTCCTTAGATATTTATTGAAGTTCTTGGTCATCAATGCACTTGTATCCTCATTAATGCTCTTGGAGTCCATGAAATATTTATCTTTATCCCACCTCTTCAGATTTTGTTCATACGTCTGCAATGAGCCAATCAATTCATCCAAGTCGTTTCATCGATATCTCTACATTCTTCAATGTAAATAACCTTAGCGTTGAATCTCTTTGAAAGTGAACATAGGACTTTCCTTACGAGTTTAGCATTAGAATATGATTTACCAAGAACAAAGCATTCATTTGATAAATTACAAAATTTTTCATGAAAATTAGCAATAGATTCATTTTCAAGCATAGACATATTCTCAAACTTGATTGTTAGACTCCTCAACCTTGACCTTTTTACTTGATCAGTCCCTTCTTTTTTGTCAGTAGTTTATCCCATGCTTTCTTAGCAATTTCACAAGTAGTAATCACTTGCATTTGTTTTAGAGTAACAACATTGAATATAGCATGCAGTGTTTTAGAGTTCCAATGAGCTTTATCAAGTTCATCACTATCCCATTCAAGTACTAATTTAGAAGTGGTACTACCATCCTTAGTGATTAAAGGGGGACTATAACCTATAACTATAGAATCCCAAACATGTTCATCTATAGCTTTCACGAAAGTCCTCATTCTGGCTTTCCACATAGGGTAATAGTTCCATCTAACAAGGGAGGTCTATGAGTGGAACCTCATTCACGGAAGTTATGAAAATCGTTCATAATAACAAGAATAGTAGTTTTAGTGTGTGCACACAAAAACGGGCATGGACACGACCACAGTAAAAACAGCAAGTATGATATATTAAATTTAATCCAATCCAAATTTGTAAGTAAGGTATATTTATAAGCCAAACAGTCAACACAACTTGGATCTAATCCTGATGAACAAGAAACCTGCTTTGATACCCTTGTTAGGGTTAATTTACTTTTTTTAGTGAGTTACTTTACAATCACGATTGGATATAAATAAATCAAACTAAAATATAAATAGTAGAGACACAATTCAACATGGTTCGGAATAAATGCCCACATCTATGGGACCACGTTCAGACATCACACAGAATTCCATTAAATCAATGAGTTCAAGGGACTTATACATCAAACATTCAATAAATTAAAGCTTTTAACAAAATAAAAAACTTCTCTAATGTTGAATTTTGTAGCTGTTGATAGATTCTTTGAATTGTCTGTTGATGTGGAAGATTGAACAACGTCTTGTTTTTGTTCYTGAAAATCCTTTTAGCAAAATTCCTCAATCTTCTCCGGATAGAAAGAAACTCTCTATAGTAGGTTGAATCAACAGAAGGAATAAATTCCAACAAAGACACATTTAATAAACATTTCTCAACATATACTTATGAAMAAATACTAATTATATCAATCTAACCAAGCATGAATATTACTCTCTCTATTTGTCAACCAATCCAGACTAATAAGTCTACTTATATAGTCGATCTTGCAAGTAATAAAATAAGAGATAGTCTTTAATCAAATCTTTAAAAGATTTCGAAAATCTTTATCTAAAAAGATAATTATGATAACTTATCTATAAGATAACCATAAGTATTGATAATCAACAATCAATAAGCAAATACTTTAAGATCATGATGTTTTGGTGATAATGCATGAATTAATTCAAAATTCAAATATTCTTATGATAACCAAAACTTTATCATTATAGTATCTTTAGATTGCTTTTTCTAGAGAGTTGAGACTTTATCTCACATCACATCTAGGTCGGTGAGTTCCCAAAAATCGTTTCCTACAAATATTTTCGGTGGTGTTTAATTTTCATGACATATCGAAAAAATGCATCTTGTAAGATTGTGAGTTCCAAAAACATTTCTGAAAAATCATCGCATGTCTAAGAGCTTGCATTTTATTAGAAATTTTGCATTTATGCCTGTCATTTTTGAATGCAAGAGTTATTATCCAAACCGATTTTGATGAGTTGACATGAAATGATTTTAAATGCAAATATAGTTTCTTGATTTTATATCCTTTATATGTTTTCATATAGACATTGTACTATTTAGTACTTTCGAGTTTTCATGTTTTGAATATATCTTGTAATTCGTGCCTGGGATTGAATATTGTGGTATTGAGTTCTAATTCAGAAACTTCGAGCACTATTCCAATGGGCAAAACCTTGGCTAGTCCTTAGTGTGAGAACCTTTTAAGCCACCTGGACTATAGTGTTTCGAGAGTTGCTAAATGGCCAAAATCGGTAGATCATATCTATGTCGAGCCGGGTCCATGTCGGGCAAACAATTGTGCAATTAGCTACCCATGGTGATTATATGGATAGTGGTACCCCTAGTTAGGAGGTTAACTCGGGGATGTATGACTCCGATAGCCGAGCTATCCGGTAATCTTGTTATGATACATATGTACACGGAGTTTAGCTGAAAATTGCATACGTGCATGGGATGATAAGGCCAGTAATTTTACCTCGTAGAGTGAATCTCTTATGATTACGGTTTGTATTATTGACTCTATATTGTGCATAAAAAGAATTGCTCAGTTTGGCCTGATATTTCCAGAAATGCATAAGTTTTACAAATAAAGATTTTCCGTAGTTTCTTTCAAAAATATTGTTTGAAGGAGCATGGTTGTTTTTTTAGATTATAAATGCCTTAAAAATAATTTTGTTGAGCATCTTTATTTATACTACACACCTGCACACACGCACGAGACTCATTGAGCTTAGCCACTGCATTCTCACACGTTTTAGTGACAGGTATGGATTATAAGGATGCGGGCTGGTTCTTGTAACACCCCCAGATTAGGAACTTTATCCTAACCTGGGAATGTTACATCATTCCACTCGCAATTAATTAACTATCATTTAAAACTCAACATTTATTCAAAAATCAAGACAGCGGAAGTCTCAACAATTTAAACCATTCAAAAATAATATATATTATTACATAAATCATTTCGAAAATTAGTTCCTGGTTATCGTAGCTGGCCCACAAGCAACCTTCTCGCCCCATCTGGTTACACATCATCTGAAATGAAACATAAGGGAAAGAAATGAGCTAAAAAGCCCAGTAACTAATCTCATGCATGAATGCATGAACATGTCATACATATCATGAAATTATAAAATTTTGCCTTTAAATAAAAACTACTTTCCAAACATTCCCTTTTTCAAAATCTCAACTTTCCTTTAAAATTTGCTTACTGTAAAAAGATTCCATTTCCTTTCATTCATGAGCTCACTAGAGTGTAACGCCTAGCCATTAAGCTATGCAGTGGGCCATCTTATTTGGAACCCGATTTCATTCCTATCGGTAGAACCGCAAAGCGGTTAAATTTCATTCTTTTAACTTCCATACTTTCGCCTCTGAGGAGGTGAACATTACATTCTTACCTACCCTCTAAGAGGGTGGGGTCGGGTGCGCCGGTCCCCCACGCCCCATTTCCTACTCACACCTTTTGTGGCTAGTATTACACTCCTTTCCGAAAACTTTAACATTTTCAAAAAAAAAAAAAACTTTGACCTTTTCCTTTAAAATTCCATTTTCTAACCCTTCACCTTCTAAGTGTGTGAAAGGCTTGTGCCAAATGTGATGTAGAATTCTAACTACATGCTCATAACATGAAACACATACAATCTTATGTAATGTAACGTTCAACAAATAGCACAGGATATGAAACATAATAGCATATTCTTTAATATAAAGGTGCTACTAGATACGAACATATTAACATTCTTCACAAGTACACATATCAACACAATCTCATACAAAACATACTGAAGCAATTAAAAGTGTTCAATTTCATTCATTTATAATGTTGATGAACGGGAGGATTACTTATCCGGAGTCCTGTACGTAAACAAGTTCCTACTTAAGTTGTGAAGTGGACTCCTTCAATCAATCTCAACGTAAGGCCTCGAAATGACCTAGTTGATTACAGAAAGAGGGTCTACTTAGTTCGATCGTCCCAATTTAGGTATTATGTGTTTATTCCAAAAATGTCCTTTATTAATTTATAAATTCATATTTAATTCTCATATTATCGAATATCACGTTTTTAAGGTTACAATTCAACTCCTTTGCTCGGGTGTAAACCTAATCTATATTCTTCCTTAAATTCGCTTCAGGTCATAATTATTTACAAATCATACAATTTTAATATTAAGTGTTAGCATTTTCACCTTAAAATTCACGATATCCAAATGTTTCGGGAATGACGATAGATCCTCGGGCGGACGCTCAAGCAGCGCGCAATAGCATCTGGGGACCTGAGCGCTTGGCACTGGCATTGGGCATCGCGCGCTACATGCCTGTGCTTGCTGGGCACTGGGTGCTTGGTGCTGCTGGCACTGGGCGTCTGGTGCTGCTGAGTACCGGGCCCATTCTTGGCCAAAAAGCACCGGCAATGTTTCTGGTCCACTTCTGGCGAACTCCGACGGTAAGAGAAAACCGTCGACCAGCGATTAGCCATGTCCGCTTGCGGAGGAGATGTGTGCAACAGCTACCTGAATGCATGTTCGCTTCGAGCAGAAGACTCCTTTTCTGGCCGGCGTCAACTCTGCAGATCTGGTCTCTTCTTGATCAAGCGATGGTGAACCGAGCTGTTGTTGGCTCAGAAGCTCTCTTCTGGTTGGCGTCAGCTGAGATTTGATGGCAAGATGGAAGAAACTACCAGAATGGACGTGTTAGGTCCAAGAAATTGCTTGTTCGAAAGTATGGTCGAGCAGGTGACTCGGCGGACTCGGATCGCGTGCCTTTGTCGTGCCCAGCAGTGGCGACGAGCAGTAGACAAGGATAGCTCCAATCGCACAGATTTGGGCAACCCATAGCCTCACGAACAAGTGGTCAGCGATCTCAGCAAGCGGAGGACGGGCGACCTCAGGCACGGCGAAGAACCAAGCCGTAGATAGCTCGGCTAGGCTGTGTCGCGGGGCTTGGATCTGGATGATCTCAAGCACGGTGATAGAGATGGCAACCGAGTGATGGAAGATCTGCAAGGAACGGCCGCTTGAAGAGGAAGAAGCACGATCAACGGGCAGCGGCAGTCCTAGACGACGGTGGCAGAGAGAAGGGAAGAAGAAGAGGCAGCGGCGGCGGGAGGAAGAAGAAGATAGTTTCTAGGGTTTTTCTTTTTCTTTTCTTTTCTTTTTTCTAGGGTTTTTCTTTTTCTTTTCTTTTCTTTTTTCTTTCTTTTTCTTTTTTATATATTTTCCCTTCTTTTCTTTTCTTTTTTTAATTTATCTTTTGGGCCCTAACCCGAGTCCTTTGGGCCTTCCCGTCCAAATTTAACCCAAAATCCGTAAATTAAATATAATGGGCTTCCTTTCGATAAAAAACTCAATTTTCGACAAACAAATAAATAGGCTCACGAGTCGAGCCTTTAATCAAACTATAACTCTTATTCGACACGGACAATATTTCCATACCTATTAAACGTACGATTTGAAAATATTAATCACATATAAAATTTTCAACCCTAGTTGGTACACAATTTCACAAGATCAAGCAAAAATTCATAAAAGTAAAATCCAGGGTATTACAGTTCTAGAGCTTTAAGCAGTTTCATATTGTATTTGTATTAGATTGGGGATGACTATATCATATTAATGATCGGAGTTTGTATAGTTAGTTGCACCTAGTGCCTAACAAGAGAATCCTTTTATAGATGAAGGATTCTCTAGGCTTCAAACTTCTATCAACTTTAATTGAATAAAAGATAAACATCCCAACTAAAAGCTAAGCATCCGGACTTCAAATTTCTGTCAACTCTAATTGACTAAAAGATAAGCATACCATAAAGTCACTTTATGGAAGTAACTTTAATGAAGCTTACTAGAAGTCAAACATATACAAGACAACACAACAAACAACTTTAATAAAGCCAGTTTATGAAAGTAACTTTAATAAAGCTACTTTTAGAAAAGTCAAAACTATACACCACTACACAACAAATGACTTTAAGAAAGTAGCTTTAATCAACATCATGATAGTGATAGTACTCTTTTGAGAATGGTTCATCCTAATATAGGCCATATCCATCCTAGTTAATTACATCTTCATCTGTAGGAGGGCTTTCTATCATACTGGGACCAAGTGGCTCTTCTTGAGTGTCATGCTGTGGGCCAAGATATGTTGTCTGTGGAGTAACTCTATTCTCTGGAGGTATATATAAAGTAAATTTCCCATTCAAAGTAGAAACACATTGATCAAGTTGTTGTGATCCTTGATTATCATCTTCAATTGGCTGATAAAATCTATAAACTCCTTTAATTTTAGGCTGAGGTCTTTCTTTTACCATAAGAAATCGGTGGTAATTTCTCTTGATAAAGTTCATATGGCTTCTCACAATTAGATATAAAATGGTTGAACTACTTCTGTATACTTATCTAACCATTCTTCAGGAGTAGCATGCCACAGTAGATAGTGCCAAAGATAATCACCATAATGTTTTGGCTTTGTCAACAAAGCTTAAAGATAACAGATATTAAGTTTAATGGTATGATAAACCGAAGTTGGAACACACCATAGGTAGTAATATCCATTTTTAGTTAAACCTGCTAAGACATTAATAACATTTTTCCTTGGATACTCAAAATCAAAGATAGGGTCAACAAAGGCAATTGGTCTTTCTTTAAAGTATGCATGCTGATAGTAAAACAGATGTTCTTTTGCATGCTTTATCAATTTAGGAATAGAAGGTGTATCAAAGACTCCTGCTGGGAAGGATAAGTTAATTTAGTTAAGATAACAAGTCAAAGGGGTTGGTTTGAAACATTTCTTGGTAAGCAAGACGGATTTATCGTGTTTTTACTTGATAGAATATTTTTTGGTCGAGATAAAAGATCAGCTAAAATATTATTTTTTCCTTTCACATGCTGAACTTTGAATTGATATCTCGAGAACTAATCTTTCAATCTTAACAACTGAGCCTATGGAATCATGTTTTTAAAGTCACGGATTTTAGAGAAGGATGAGTTATCCATGAAAATATGAAACTCGTGTCCTGTCAAATGAAACCCAAACCTCTTTGTGTCGTACTTGACCACCGAAATTTCTTTTATTATTGTATGGTAATGCTTCTCAGCCTCTTTGAATGGACCACTTGCCTGTCCATAATAGTGCCGCTTACCATCAATTTCTTCAAGTAACAGAGTTCCCCAGTATTCATCACTAACATCTGTCTATAAGATCTTGAGATGTGTGATTGGAATTTTGAGATGTATCAGCTGCTTGCATAACTTCTTGAGTTTTTGAATTGTATTGGTTTGATTAGAGCCCAAGGGGTGGATTTTTCTAAGTAATCTAGAAAGATGGCTCGTAAAATGAGAAACTCTGGGCATGAAGGTTTTGATATAGTTGATAATCCTAAGTAACTTTTAAATTTCTTTTCTCGAGAGGGTTCCATCAGGCAACTGAAAAAGATTTTCTACAAGGTGAAGTCCAGGTTGAATTGAACCATTGGCAATTTTCATGTTGAGATATTCTACTTCAGATAGTCCGATGTCGCTTTTTTTTCTGAAAGCATAATTTCCATTGGATTTCACAAAATCAAGGAGTTGAGTTAAAAGTTTTTCATGAGTATAGTCATCCTTACTGAAGAGAAGGATGTCAACAATGTAAACCAAAGCTGTGGAAAGAATTGGTTCAAAAATACTGACCATAGTTTTTTGAAGTACCGACCATGGTTTTCTGAAACAATGATGGTGCAATTTTTAAACTACATAGCATTATTATCCATTGATAATGAGAGATAGGGATACAAAAAGCAATTTTGTATCTTTCTTTAAGAAAAGTCCACAATTGCCCTAATCCAGCTTCTAAATCAAATTTTGAAAAAACTTTTGCCCCTTGTAGATGAACACGAAGATTTTCAATAGAGGGCATAGAAAATTTATTGTCTTGAAGGAACTGATTTAGGGGTCTTTAATCATTAACAAGTCTTTTCTTTCCCTGAATTTGTTCACTTCTTTTGTTAACAAAAAGTGCCTTACAAGCCCAACTAAATTTAGTTGGTTCAATATGACCTTGTTTTAAAAGCATTTCACATTCTATTTTTGAAGTTTCAAATCATCAGGTTTCATACCTGGATGAGTTTCCTTGGTCGAATTCACATTTTCATTAAGCTTAATAGGAAGCTTAACAAAGCATTGTTCATTCTTCCAAAGTAGATTTGGATGTTTAAACTAATCATGTGAATCTGTATAGAAAGATAGAAATTTAATAGTAATATCTCTAAATTTTTCAGGAGCTTGAGATATTGCAAAAATAAGATGAGGTTGGAAGGAATGTTTATATGGAATTCCTTGAGGAAGAATCCTCAATTGATCTGCTTTACTGATAATTTCCCATTCTAATAGAAGCTTTTTTCCATGAAGTCCATTTCCATAGACTTTTTCCATATAATGCATCCTAAATAGAACTTAATACCAATAGGAAGTCTCYTACAGAATAAGTTTCACCATTAGTAGCAATAAATTTATCTTTAGATTTTTCTCAGATTTGTTTTGGCAAAAAGGATGGATCAAGCATTATCTTGTAAGCACCAATATCTATTAATGCAACAACCTTAATAGGCTTAGCATATTTTGATATTGATAGACTTACCTGGACATGAGGCCTTACTAGAGATGAATCTTTTGAAGTCATTACTGGCAAGGCAGTAAAAATTGGAAATGAAGCATTAGAATCACAACTAGAGGTTGTAGAGTCTGAATCAATTGCAGAAAGTTCAATGGCAAAACTTGTATCTTCATTAGGCTGACTCTGTTCTGGATATACAAATACTAAATCAAAATCTGGATGATCAATCTTCATTTGAGAAATAATTTTTGATTCCTTTTTATTCTTTTGAGGGCAATTCTTGGCGAAATGTCCTTTCTTCTTATAGATATGACACCTGTCATTTTTAATGCCTTATTGAACTTTTTCTTTGATTTTTTTTTTTGGTAAATTTATTCTTTTGGAAGACTTCTTGCCCATACATTTTTCATTCTTTTGAGAGCCAATTTCATATGCTCTCGAACAAGCCTTCTTGATTTGTTTTTCGTTATGAAAGAAATCCATAATGACTTGCTGATGATGAAATAGTCTTTCCTGAGCTATCAAAGAAACCTGGTGCAACTCTCCCATTTCAAATGACTCTAATCCATTTTCTGATTCAAGGATTAATTTTTCAATGTTAGCATGTAATTCTTGTGGTAAAGAAGTAACATAAACTATTTCAAATAATTAGCACCACCAAGAATATAAAGGATTGTAGACATACGTTTGAAATGTCTATTTAAATTCGATACTTTCAAAGAACAACATTTCATTTTAAAAAAGTCATGGCTTATTTGTCTAGCATGCGGTGTCGGATAGTGTACAAATTCCCTATATAATAAAATTAATGTTTCATCAAAAGATAATCCAAACAATTTACTTTGTTGATATGGTCTTAGATTACAAAACCAATCACCCATAGAACTAGTTAATTTTGCATAAAATTCACCTTGTATCCTATATTTTTGGTGAGCTTTAAGCTCCTTGGTTATCGTATCCTATGATCAGATCATAAAAAATCATCTTAGTCTATGTCTAGTAATAAGGGTTTTCTAGAGAAATTGTTCGGTAGGATACACTGTGATTTGAGTAAAGCTGATTCCTAGTTAATAAATGCTCTAAATGATTTTTAAAATTGATTGGTTCTACAGTTTTATATGAGAAAATCATAAAGGCAAAAGCTCAATTGATAATAATTCTTTTACAGGATTAAGAAATCCGAAATGCATTTTCATCCTATTCCCTTTCCAAATACATGAAAGGTTAGGTCTTTGATCTTGCATAGAATCAATGTCTGAATCTAAGTATAGCTAGTAAGCATCTATTTCGACATCGAGAAAAGACTAAGATTCCTATTGATTGCTACCTCTAAGTCATATGCCTAAGAAATGGACTGGTTAATACCATTGCTGACTAAAAGATTTTAGCTTTTTAGCTTAGATAGGCCATTTGTGACAACTTTCCTAAATTTTTGTTTAGCTTGGAGAGGTGGGCTTTATATAACACAATTCTTTTGAATGGAGACATAAAAGAAAGGTAATGTAGATGAGAATCCCAAAAGGTAAAATAAGTTTGAGACATCAACTTTGGTGCTAAGAAACTGGTATTTTAATACTTAAAACAATCCCTTCATCATTCCTATGAGATGTCCACAGCATTGAGAAGAAGCTCTCTTTTCCTTTGGAAATTCTTCACCACAGGATAACTCTCTCCCTTCTACCAAAACAATGAAACAAAACAAAGAAAGATTGCCAGAAACCTGTGATCATGATTTCTTTTTATTCTTTTATTTTCTTTTCTATTTTCTAAAGCTTTTACAAAAATGTGTATGCTTGTGAGTATGTGTATATCCTAGGCCATTTCTATCATATGGTGTACGTTGAGCAACAAGTAATTTCTCTAAATTATTTTGACCATTTCTAAATTTCAGCACTCATGTATTTAGATCATTCACTTTCTTGTTCAAATTCTCATGCTCAATAAGCATATTATCAAAAATTTTAATCTTTTCATGCCAACTTTGTTTTCTAAGAATAGTTCATTGATTTAATCTAATTGTTTCTTGTTGTCATTTTTCATGCTACCCAAGGCAGTAAGCAAGCAACTCACTATTCTCTTTACTTAGTTTTATGTTTTTATTCATCAATTGTTTTACCTTTGATTTCATGTCTTTATTTCTCCTAGACATTTTCTTCATTTCATCATACATTTCAACAAGCATCTCATTTGCATTATCATTGTCAAGTTCATCAAATAAATCTAAAGAGGAGGTTGATGTTGTTACCTCATCTCCAATAACCATGAAGCATATGTTTGCTTTTTCATCATTTGAATATTCATTTTCATCTTGGCTTTTTAGATCCCATGCACTAATGAAGTTCTTGAATTTTCCATTCTTTGTTTTTTTGGGAAATCCACCGCAATGTGATCATCACCTTTGCACTCATAACATAATCATGGAAATGAATTAGCAAAGGAGTTTTTCCTAAATTTGCTTTTCCAATAGATCCCTTTCCTAAATATCTTTCTAAATTTCTTTGTAGTCATAGTCATTTCCTCATCATCTTCACTATCCTCTTCACTAATTTAATCCTTGCTTTCTTTTTGCATGGATTTTGAGGATGTACATTTTTTTATTCTCTCATCCTCTTCTATCTCATTGAATCTTTTCAATTTCATTTCATAAGTTAGTAATGAGCCTATAAGTTCCTCTACCGGTAAATTCTCTAAGTCTTTTGCTTCTTTTATCACTAAGGCCTTTGGTTGCCAACACCTAGCTAAAGCATACAAGATTTTGTTGTCTTGTTCCCTTAGGGTGTAAATCCTACCATATGCCTTATGTCCATTAATGATGTTAGTGAACCTAGTAAACATTTTGAAGATAGTTTCATTGGGATTTATCTTAAACGACTTATAGTCTACTACTAGCATATCCATAGTTTTATTGGGATTATCTTAAACAACTTATAGTCTATTACTTGTATACCCATTTTAGATTCTTTCATCTTGTTAGTTCCTTCATGAGTGACTTCTAGTAATTTCTGCATCTGATGAGCCGAATCACAACCACATGCTCTATTACATTCATTTGCATCCACTACTAAGAATGTTTATGGCTTGATAGTATAAAGCCATCTTGACATTGTCAAACTCACTGAATTCTTCTATAGTCTTAGGAACTCTTCTAGCATCAACTTCTTTAGTAGGAATGTAATGAAGGTGATGCCATAAAGGAAGCCAAGAAGCTGAAAATTTGTTTAAGTCCAAGAAATGYGGTGATGGGCAGCTAGTTCGTGACCTATTAAATCTTCCTAAAGGCCCAATCACAAGGGCAAGGGCCAAGAGATTTAAAGAGGATCTAAGTAGACATATTATTGAATAAATTTTGTGCTTAGAAAGACCCAAAACAAATCTAAGTCAAGTTGGAGGTCAAACAGTTAACTATCTTGAATTTCTTGATTTTTGGAGTCGAAGTCAAATATGACTCTTTTTCGAAAGGGGCATGATTTCTTGGAGAATTTTGAATATTCTTGAATTTTTTTTCCATCATAAAGAAGGATTTGGCATGTTTCTAAAAGTATAAGGATTATCCTTTATCTTTTAGGAAATTTAGTTACTCCTATTTTTATGGCACATGTTCCTTGTCCTTGGTAAACTTGGACACCACTTTGTGGTATGATATTTTTAGGGTTTTTGAGTCTTCTTAAACACCACACACACTACATCTTTGGTGTGTATGCTGCCCCAATCTTAGGTTTCCTAGTTTTTGTTGGTTCCTTTGATTAGCTAGTTAGTTTCTTTCCTACTTTTTCTAGGGTTCTGATTATTATGAATATCTTTCATTCAAGACTTTGTAAATGTTATGAGATATTAGATTATTAATGATATTTTGCGAGATTAGTTCTTTCATCCTTTGAACTTATCATGTTTTATACTTGTGGCATTCTACTTCGACTTATCACTTAGGTTCAAGGTAATAGTCAGACTACGCATCTCCTTTTAGTTTTGGTTCTTGTCATTCTAGGCAAAATGTCAAGGCTCAACAAACTTGTTCCTTAATGGTTCCTGGGGTTCTTTTTGCTTGTTATCCGGTCTCGTTCACAGTTTAGGGTGGGATTTACATTGGAATATAAGGTCCATATACCCATTACTCCATAATTCAAAGTTCATGGAAGATATATATGTAGATTTTCATCCTAGTTTTCCAAAAAATATCTTTATTCCATTAAATAACGGTGGTCTATTTGTTGAGTAACCTTCGTTATAAGAGAGGGAGGATTGACTATCCATTGATCTTTTACTTCTAGATTGTTAGACCTACAAAGATGGAGGGTGAATTAGGTATATACGAGTTTTATTACCCTCAAACAATTTGATTATTCGATCCAATCCCAAAAGGTATAGTCTATGAGATTTTTAGGAGATAATGTAAGGAAAATTGTAAAATCCTAAACTTTTCCAGCTATTATTCGTTAACACGGAATCTCGTAAATTGCAAGTACATGAAAAGCTGAGACACTACTAAGTTAGAGAATTTTGAAATTAGAATATTTCTTGATTATTTAATTAGTTATATATTTACTAATTACTTTTAAATAATCAAATCATAGTTTGGTTCGTCGGTTAGAAGGAATTTGGACAATAATGTTTTATTAGAAGAAAATGAACCTTAGTATTGTTTAAAATAACAAGATGGATTTTTCTTTTTTTTTTCAGGTAGGACTTATTCTTTTTCTATCATTTGCCTATCATTTTTCTTATTCCTTTTCTTAGCATATATTTTTTTCTTTACTTTTCTTGTTCTTTATTAATCCACCATTTTTTTCCTTAGCTTTTCCTATCCTTTTCTTATTTGTATTTATGAATCCGTTTCTCATGTTTTCTTGTCATTTGTCCACCAGCACCACCATCACATTTTCTTATTATTTTAGATGCATTATCTTTTTTTTTTTTTTTTTTACCAATACCCACTACCAACTTTTCCTTCATTTTCTCATCTTTTTTATCTCTTCTCCAAATCATTCTTTTGTGATTATCTTGCTCTTGGTCACTAGACCATTTCTCACTGCCTCATTTATTTTCTTCTGGAACATGTTCAGCTTCTTAGTGTGTTTCTACTGCCATCAATCTCCAAGCCTTTCTTTACTATTTTTTTCTTCTTTCTTTTATTCTTTTCCTTTGCCAACTCAACATTATCACCTCATGTTTCTTATACATTTCCTACTGGTTAGCTTTTCATGATTGCCTTATTTCTTATATTTTTTACTTATTTGGTTCCTCATTACTGCATTGGAGTTTGCAGCAAGTTGTTGATCTCTTGGAGGCAATCCTTTTGCTAATCTAAAGGTACTGTAGCATCTGCATTTCCATCATGCTTGATTGCTTCTTTTTCATTCTCCTATGCAGAATGTCTGCTCATATCATTTTGTGTTGTTCCTTGTTTGTCCATATATTTTGATGTTCAATGGGGAAACTTCGATTGACAACTAAGAAATGGAAATTGGAGCTTCAAGTTTGGAGAACATAATGTTTATGCTCGGAGACTAACATCTTTTTCTGGTTCTAGGACATCCTTTGGCTCTTGTTTCAAGGTTCCTTCAACTGATCTTGTTCTCTTGACTTTTTGCTATCTAACTTGGAACATAGATCTGAATAGGCACAATCCTAGGGTAATGGTTAAGTTTGTTTTCAGCTCCTAAGGCTAATGAAATCTATTCCAAGCAAAGTAAATAGTTTAGCTATTGTTATTCTCCTTAATAGTTTGGTTTTCAATATTATTTTCGAGTGGCCACTGTTATAGAGATGGCCTTAGCTAGACAAGGAAAACGACGGGTGGAAGGTCATGAAGAAGATGAAGCACTTGAGTGATTTTTTAAGTTTCAACCTCCCGGATACTTTTGATAGGCCGAACAGGAGAATAAAGCTGAATTGTGGATAGAGTAAATTGAAGCTATTTTTCGAACCCTTCAATGTATTGACGAGAGGAAGGTGTTTTTTGGCTGTATTTAGATTGAGAGAAGCTGCACAGGAATGGAGGGTTCACACCCACAAAGCTTGGGAGAAACAAGAGGTTGACCAGACCTGGAAATAATTCTTGCATGAATTCAAACAGAAGTTGATCCTCAGATGGATTCGGAAGAAGTGAAAGGATGAATTCCAAACTCTGCAATAGGGAAATATGTCAGTCACTCAGTATATAGCTATGTTCCAACAATTATCCAAATACTGTCTTCATCTTATTGATATAGAAGAAAATAAGACTCAACAATTTACTATAGGGCTTGAATTACAATGAGCTTTGGCACCTTATCTACCAACCACGTACAGTGTGGCAGTAGAAGTAGTTGTAAGAACAGAGGATAGTGATAGAGCATTACACGCTACGAGGATGGATTCGGGACCCGGTGACATCACAAACACAACCTATGGCAATAAAGTGGTAAGGACCCAGTATCCTAGAACAAGGACGGTTCATCCCTAAAAAAGGTCAATGGTCTGATATTATTTGTAATTACTACAAAAAGGTCAGGCACTTAGAAAGAGATTGTTGTAGAAAGATCTATCAGTGCTTATTACATGGAAKTTTGAAAAATTTTTGCTGGAAATTGCCCTGAAAGGCTAACAGAAATGCAAATGGATCAGAACCAGGGACGTCGGGAGCTAGAACTACCTCAGACACTAAGCTCGGGAAACCAAAAGTAAGGGCTCGGGTGTTTGCATTGGAGAAACAGGATAATTAGGAGAAAGATACATTAGTAGCCTTTAGCCATAAAGCTTATGTATTGATTGCCCAAGGTCTACTCCTTCTTTTGTTGCACCGCATTTTACAAATTGCTTGCATATGCCCCATAAGGAACTGCCATACAAAATGTTTGCTAGCACCCCTCTTGGTGATAACATAGTTTCATACATTGTATACAATGATTATTGGGAGTGTCGAATTAACAGGAAACTTGATAGTGTTTCCATTCAAGGATTATGATGTAATTTTAGGTTTGGATTGTTTGGTACAACACCATAGCACAACTAGATTGTAGGTGTAAAATGGTTAAGTTCACTAGCCCAGGTAAAGGAATCATAAAGTCCGAAGGAGATAAAATTCAAGTAGTAGGTTTGTCAATATCAAGAATTAAGCCTTGAAAATTATTAAAAAAGGATGTCAAGGGTATTTGGCATATATGATCAATGAGTCTAAGAAATTAGACAAATTAGAAGAGGTACCAGTGGTGAGAGACTATGCAGATGTCTTTCTTGAAAAATTTACCTCTTCCCCCCTCCCCATCGAGAGGTCAACATTGAGATTGAATTAGTTTTGGGGATGGAACCTATATCTAGGAGCCTTTATTGTACGCCTTTAGTAGAGCTAAAAGAATTGAAAGAACAATTACAAACATTTTCAGAACAGAGACCAAGCTTATTCCCTTGGAGTGCTCCAGTTCTATTTGTTAAGAAGGATAGGACGTTACACTTGTATATTCATTATCAAGGCTTGAATACTGTAAATGTAAAGAATAAGTATCCCTTACCCTTTATTGATGAGCTATTTGTTCAGTGTGTGGTGATATCATATTCTAGTCTATTCTAAAACTCATGGAAATCATGAAGAACATTTAAGAAAAGAGTTACAATTGCTTCGAGAGCATCAGCTATATGCTAAGTTTAGCAAATACAATTTTGGTTGGAGAAGGTATTATTTTTAGGGCATCAAATTTTAAAAGAGGGCATCACCTTAGATCCTTTGAAAGTAGAAGCAGTGACCAATTGGAAGAGAACCCAACTGAAATTAGGAGTTTTCTACGTTTAGCAGGCTATTATCGACATTTTATTAAAAAATTTCAAGGATTAGAAGCAATCTGACTAAACTCACTCAAAATAATGTACCATTTGCATGGAGTGAGAGGTACGAATATTGTTATCTAAAACTTAAGGATAGATTGACCACCACATCCATTTTGGTATTATTGAATCGGGGAAAGTTTATGATTTGTATACAGCTGCATCARCAGACGACTTAGGTGTTGTACTTATGCAAGAGGGAGAAGTAATAGCCTATGCTATCTCAAAAACTTAAGCATCACGAGGTGAACTATTGTACCCATGATTTCGAAGTAGCTATAATTGTTTTTGCCTTGAAGAAATRGAGATATACTTATATGGAGTCAAATATGAAATTGATATGGACCATAAGAGTTTAAAATATATATTCACTCAAAAGGATCTCAATATGAGGTATTCCTGGAAGAAATTGATACCCGATTAACTACACCCAGGTAAGGCAAACGTGGTAACTGATGCATTAAGTAGGAAAGTGAAAATGCCACAACTACTAGTTCAAGAGATAGAGACCTTGGAGGAAAGAAACACTTTGATGATCAAGGTCAACAATGGAAAAATAATGATAGGCAATATTAGTATGGTACCTGATATTAGGGAGTAGGTTAAGGAGGCTCTCAGACGGGATCTACAAATGCAAGAGGTGAAGAAGAAGATAGAAACTGGAATGTTACCTGACTTTCGAGTTGATTTTGAAGGAATAATTTGTTTTTAAAATATGGTGTGAAATTCCAGACAACCCCAAAATAAAGAAAAGAATCTTGGATTAAGCCCACAAGGTTGGTAAACAATCCACCTTGGAAGTACTAAAATGTATCATGATCTCAAGCAGATAGCTGAGTATATATCCATTTTTCTGACTACCAGAAGGTAAAGGTAGAACATCAAAGACTCGAGAAATTATTGCAACCTCTCTTAATACATGAGTGGTGATGGGAATATGTAATGATGGATTTCATTATGGCACTCCTTATGACTCAAGGTAGTCGAGACGCTCCATGGGTAGTAGTAGTTAGTTCAGCTGATTAAGTCCACACATTTCATTCCGATAAAGAAGAGATACTCATTGCAGAAATTGGATCAAATATACGTAAAGTAAATTGTTAGACCCCCTAGTGTGCTTCTAAACATCGTATTAGATACGGATCCCCGCTTTACTTCTCGATTTCAGCCCAAGTTTAAAGAAGCTTTTGGGACTTTATTGAGTTTCAACACTACAATGCATCCTCAGACCGACGGGCAATCCAAAAGGACTATACATATTTTAGAGGATCTGCCTAGGTCTTGTGCACTGTATTTTGAGAGTAAATGGGTAGATAATTGATGTGAGTGAAAAACCATCAATTTTGCTAGAGATTATGTGCATGTTTTCACCTTTTTAGTATGATGAAATGCGACTTCATACTATTTTGCCTTGAATATTGTTTAGAATCGACCAAGTAACATTAATTGTATAATAGTCTGAAATTATAGAATTCATGTATATTTGCTAAGATAAAATACTCTATTTTGTAGGGAAAAGGATTATATAAGCAAAATAGAAGGTCACTTGATGAACAAGTGAAGATTTATTTAATGATGTGACAAAATCCTGCAGCACTGAATTTTACTAGCAAAAAGGAATATTTTATTGGAAGAAGGAAAATCAAGGAAGAAAAGGAAAGTCATCATTAGATAAAGGAGATAATCATTTTCGGATCCAAAAAGCTAAAAAGAAAGAAAGATTAAAAGTAAAAAATGCTTATGACACCTTTGTACCAAGCTTCCAAGACAAGCTTCATGGGACAAAAGGGAGCAAGGCTGAAACGACCAAGGGCATTTGGGAATTCTGGAATTCAAGCATTAGGAGCAAAACGTAGGAGAGAGAAAAAGAGCAAAAAGAGGGAAGCTTGGAAGAAGAAGAATACTTCAAGGAAGCCTTTACCAATAAACTTCATCAACCTCTTTAGTCTTTGTTTCTCCTTCTCTTAATTATTATTTCAAGATGCACTTTAATACTTTAATCTTTCACATCTTGTATTTCATTTCATCCAAGAACATGAACCAATTTCATTTCATCCAAGAACATGAACCAACTTCTTATAAGTTAGAGTTTTGATGAACCTATGTATTTAATGTCTATTTCATTGATTAGAACAAGGTTTGCTCTTCATAAATGCTTTACTCAAGTTATATATTGTTTGCATTCACTGTTTTATTGGCCATGAATAGTGTTTATATGAGCTTCTTGAACTCTAAAATATAGCTAAAGAGGTGGAAAACTTGATTAGATTGAGTTTGGTTATCTTGAGATGTAAAACCCCCAGATTAGGAACAATCCTAAGCTGAGAATGCCACGTCATTCCGTTCCAAAATAAATAACTATCTATTTCAAAAGTAAACTTTAACAAACCCTCACCATTTTAATAATTATTCAAAATAGAAATACAGCGGAAGTCTTTCTAAACCATTCAAAATAAACAAAAATCACAAAGAAACTTCAATAATTTAAAACATTCAGAAGTATTCATCTTATTTCATAAATAAATTCGAAAATCAATTCTTGGGTATCAAAGCTCGCCCACAAGCGACCTCCTCGCCCCATCTAGTTACATATCATCTGCAAGGAAAACATAAGCAACAGGAATGAGCTAAAAAGCCCAGTAAGTAACCCTCATGCATGAATGCATGAACATGTCCTACATATGAAAATTCAAGTTCCTCATTTTCAATGAAAAACTTTCCAAAAACATTCCCTTTTTAAAACTCATAACAAACATTCTCTTCAAAATTCACTTACAATAAAACTTTCTATTTCTTTTCATTCGTTCGCGAGCTCACTAGAGTGTAAAGCCTAGCCACATAGCTATGTAGTGGGCCATCTTATTTGGAACCCAATTTCATTCCTACCGATAGTACCGCAAAGCGGTTAAATTTCATTCTTTTAACTTCATACCTACCCTCAAAGAGGGTAGGGTCGGGTGCGCCGGTCCTCCGCGTCCCATTTCCCACTCACACCTTTTGTGGCTAGTATTACACTCCTTTCTTAAACCATTAACATTTTCAAAACTTTAATCTTTTCCTTCAAAATTTCATTTTCTAACCGTTCACTTCCTAAATGCGTGAACGGCACATGCCAAATGAGATGTAAACTTCTAACTACATGCTCATGACATGGAACGCATACGATCTTACATAAGATAACGTTCAATAAATAATACATGATATGAAATTACAACAGCATTCTTTAACACAAAGTACTACTAAATACGAACAATTCAACTTTCGTCACAATTTCACACATCAACATAAAAATTCCACACAACATGTATTCCAACAATTAAGAGTATTCATTCCACATATCAATATTAAAATTCCACACAACACATATTCCAACAGTTAAAAACATTCAAATTCATTTATTTATAATGATATGAATGAGAGGATCACTTACCCGAAGTCCTATACGAAAACGAGTTCTTACTTATGTCGGAAATAA